>CAUZXS010004102.1:7500-158403 GCA_963585895.1 Sepioteuthis lessoniana
AAAATTCTATTTCTATAAATTTACATGAGATTCTTTAGTTTATATAAGAAAGTGTCACACAAACATATGTATGGATACCTTTTTTTTTTTTAAGCATAGGTGGGAAATAATTGTTTAGATTCATATATTTGTGGGCTTGCATAAAACAGCAAAAATGGCGCATTGTTTCATATTTTGATAGATTATTAATGCTATTGCATTAACTAAAATAAAGTAATTCTCAGTCTAATATTTAGCCTAGTCAGTTGGGGCTGTAGAATACACTAACTGCATCTCTGCTGAGGGATAAGACTCCCAAGGAGTTTCTTGGATTTGACCTTTAACTGTATCTGATGGCAAGGCTCCAGTTTGGAAATTTTAGAGAATGTAGAGTACCCCTTCATTGCCATTGCTCGCAGGACCACTCTGACCCAGAGTGGTAGCACTTGATAACGTCCTATTTATGGGTTAAATAGACTGTTTCACATTTAAACTGTGTGCAAACAAATGACTTCTGTTAAATTGAAGCGTTTGATCATTTAACTGTGTGTAATCAAATGATTGATGTTTAATTGAATTGTTAGTGATACATAGCAATACTTGGAACCATTTAACTCTGTGCAAATGAATGAGTGATGTTGAATAGAATTATTAGTGTTAAATAGTAATACTTGAAATGCTTTAACTGTGTACCTAAATTAAATCATTGTTATTATATAGCAATATGTGGAACCATTTGACTGTATGAAAATGAATGAATAGTGTTGAATATAATAGTGTTAAATAGCTACTTGTAACCACTTCCCTGTCAGCAAACAAATGATTAAATTGAATAGAATTAATAGGGTTAAATAGCCATAGTTTAAACTATTTAACTATGTAGAAACAATAGCAAAACTTGTGTGCAAGCAAACTAGTTTAAAAATGAAATTACCTACAAACTATTCACATACAAATCATATGCATATCAATCTAAATGTGTGCTAACAAATGAATGATGTTAAATTGTTATTGTAACACAACAATTCCTGAAACCATTAACTGCAAATAAGTGATTAAATAGTAAATAGAATTATTTGTATCAAATAGAAATACTTGAAACCATTTAACTGTGTACAAGAAAGATCTCAAGCTTATTTAAAAATGTTATAAACAAAACATGTTTACAAACCATATATATTTGATATATATGTGCAAACAGGATTTGGGATAAATAATCTACAATGGTTGGTATGCCATAAAACCCAACCAAATCAAATCAAACCAGTCCAATATGTAAGTCAATAATAGTGTGGAGTCTGTAGTTTGAATTTCCATTAGTCTGCGTTCTCAAGGGAGATAACTATTAAATCCTGATTATAGATTATAAAAAATCATAAACTGAATTCTAAAAATGAAGATGAATGTCCAATGTAATCTCTGCTCTTAATTGATCTGGCATATATATATAATTCTTGTAAATACTCTGTATGGTGGCAAAAGTTGCTTGGTAGTGCCAGGAGTGGCAGTACTGCCTTGAGCTACCAAAACTGTGTTATCACCCCTGGTTGGCGGCTGATGAGGGCAGGGTATCACACATGCTTTCACATGTATGATGAAAAAAAAAAATTTCCTTGCAGCAAATCATACCATAGGTTTCATTAATATAATGTTACCTGTCATTGAGCTTAATGGTCACTGAAGACAGCTTTTAATCAAATCCAATAGAAATTGCAATTCTATTTATATAAATAATTCTCTACGCAACACTGATAGCATCTTTTTAGTCTTTTATTTCAAAATTTTTTTTCAACAGTTACAGAAGCAGTAAAAGAGTTCCACAGAAAACAAAAGATAAACTTTTATGCTGTTCCTATTGTTTAATTGATTAGATTTAGTGGACAATTTGAATTCAATAGCTACTATTGAAAGCAGTTAACAGATAAATTGGGAGTAAAATTAGAATGCATATTCATTTAAAAAGTCAAAATATTTATGATAGTGATTAAGAAATCAATATTTTTAGAATGTGCGTAGCAAGTCACAGATAAGCAGTTTTGGAAACGAGCTGAAAAGCTGCCTAACATGCAGGATTTTAAGTTAAATAGAATGACCATAAATTTATCCACCCCAGCAGCAATAAACAGAGGTATAACATTATATCTTGTGTGAAATGATAAACATTACTGAGAGTCAATGTTTATGGCATACCAGTTGGTAATTGTGCATACAACGTATGTAGACCAAGATGATTTTTAAAATTTTGATGACAACAGAAAAGGACATTTTGGTGTCTAACAAGAAAATTTTGAGCGAAATGTTTATGATATACTGTTTCACAAAAAGATAAAAAATAGACAAAAAACATGCTTTTGTGTTTCATTAGTAACCATTGAAATGTTTTTGGTCATAGTTCTTGATATTTTTGAGTTATGCTATGATAGACAAAAAGTTAATTCATAAATTGTAATGAGTATAATAAGGTTTATGCTACGAAAGGATTACATCTTGGCTTTTTCATAGTACAGTCAATAAAGCAGTACTTTTTAGACAATATCTCTCAGTCATGCATATCCATTTTGTCATGTTAATTACTTTTGACTGTTAAAACACCATCTCCTTTACAAAGAAGGATTAACATTCTGAGATTTTTTAAAGAACTTTAAAATGTAAAAATTCTCATCAGTCTACTATTTGTCTCTTACTGTTTTCATTGATCAACTAGGATTTTACAAAACAGAAAGAAAATTTCCGAAAGATAAGAGTTTGAAAGATGAAAAAATAAATTTATACATGAACTATAAAGAATTTGATGCTTTTGATATATTCCAAATGGAGACTGAATAAATTTTTTAATCTGTTTTATTACAAGTAAGTAGATCAATACTGGTTAGAAAAATCTGAGACAGATAAACTCACAGTATTTTCTGATTGCACAATACCTTTAGAAACAGATTCAGATAGATAATCAATATTATTACATGAAAGAACTGTTAGGGTCCATCTATGTATAAAATAGATCTGTTTGAAAATTACAACTATTAAATACTTGAAACCATATAACTTTGTGCAAATTATTTGCATTAAGAATAGTTATTTGAAGCAATAATTGTTTATAAATGATTTATTAAATACTTAAAAAAAAGACTACAGTATTAAATGACATAACAAAGATTGACATGCCATAAAACCAACCAATCAACCAACTTTTAATAAACAGGTATTCAAAATAGATATGCTGGATATAAAGCTTTTAAATTTTATTATTAAAAAACAACAGAAAGTTTTCAACTCTAAAGAAACCAGAAATGTCTAAAAATTTGAAACAAGGATTTGGGGTGCTTTCAATCCATGTAGTGAATTTTCAGGTACAAAATATCTGTTTAGTTTTACTCAAGTCTGAATTAAGAACTTTCCCGGTAACACTTGAATAAAATTTAAAAAAATAAATTATACTAGTCACATTAAAAGGTAAATCTGAGTAATTTTCATTTTACTAACAATCAATTGAAATTTCCTTTCAAGAGCAAGCAATGAATGTATCTTGAAATCAATTTACTGATAATGATAAGGATACACATTCATCTCCACAATATTTGTAAGAAATCTATATTTCAAATCTATTTTAGACTCAATATATAAAGAGTCCATATTGACTGTTGCATGATTTCACAATAATTACATCTGAAGTTTAAGAGGTGTAAACTTATAGTATGAAATGATGAATATGTGTTTCAGGTGCAAATCTGAGGTTGTTGATATCAAAAAAATCAAAATAAATTTTAAAATCTTGTACATAAATTCAGATATTATGAATCTGCTGTGAACCATCTAGATTGCAGAACAAAATCATCTTAATAGTTTTGAAGGAGTTGAAAATTTTTTGAGAAATAAGTAAAATATTTAATATTTCTGTGAGATGTTTTCAACAACTAATATGTAATATCATTATAAGTATAGATAATGAAAAATGTGTACCAGATATAAAAGTATTAAGAAAAAAATTTTTTGAACAAATCTGTAAAACTTTTGATAATACAATGTACAACATACAAGAAAAATAATCTTTAGTCATTTTAATGAACTTATTCCCTATCCGTAGGATGTCAGAAAAAGAAAAAAAAAATCGAGTTAATTGAAGGTTTCTTATACTTAAATATAAAATTTTATGTCTGTTTTTTGAAACAATTTACTTGGTTATTTCAATAATTATATCTAAATTTTGGTCCATTTCAAATTCATCTGAACAGTAGTATATGTATATAAGACAATTTCTTTTTGATTTACAGTGAAACTATTAAATGACAAAAAAAGACTTGCTTTTGTGTTGGTAAATTTTTTTCTCAAAAAACCCCCAAAAAAACAAAAAAAACCCCCAAACTTTTATAACAATTCTTTATTTTTAATAAAAACAGAAGTATATTAAACTTTTGTGATATTAAGTCATTTTAGAATTAAGAGATGCAACATAGTCAGATATACTACACATATACTGATGATTTTAAGAATATAATATATCATGATGTTAGGGTATGTACTTAGCCTCCCTCCAAAATAGGTTCTTTTTTTAAAGCAAAAATAATGTGGATGGGTGGTGCCAAAAATAGCTTAGCTCTATAAGTATTCTCTTTTATAAGGTTCCTCAGGCATGAGGAATTGATCCTGACCCAACCACCTTTTAGTTCTATGGGGTCAGTACTGCTTGGGGGAACAGCCTTCAGAAGCAAAGCCAGATAGTTTTCCTAGTAATAGTAGACCAGGGATCTTATTATTAACAGAAGTGTTGGTATTCTGAATAAAAAGAAGATAAATGCTACCATTGATTTTTTTTTTAATAATTCTTTTTTTTCTTTTCAGCAACAACAGAAAATTTAAAAGTAAAATACAAACTACTGATCAAAAGAAATAAAGAAAAAACAAAAAAGGCTTGATACTTACGCTTACACCAGTGGATACTGCAGAGTCAGAAGAGGCTCCCAACTGTAGACTTGCATAGCTGGAAACTTTATTGAAAACCTGCAGCAAAGCAAAAATAAACAGACTTCAATAAAGATAATAAGCCACAATATCTTTATAAATAACTGAGACTCTAATACAGAAAAGAAATGAAGGAATAAAACAGAATAAAACTACTTGTAAACTAGCGATACATGTACAAAGAAATGTATTTAAAGCAGATTATATATATATATATATATATATATATATGTATGCCTGAGGAACCCCATAAAAGAGAATATAATAATAAGTAAATATATATTAGTTTTTATATATATCTAATAGCATGGAAGCTTGTCTGCGACCTCAGGTTTCATGACGTTTTATAAACAACAATCACCAGGCAGAGAATGAAAGATTATATATATATATATATATATATATATATATATATATATATATATATACACACACACTTTACCAAAATAGATAGTTTCATTGTTAAAAAAAAATGCTTTTTACAATTCATAGTGATACAAATGCTTGAGTTAAAAATTGTGCAGATATGTGAGGAATACAATATAGATACAAGGGATTACAATGTATATGCAAATACAATATTTTTACAACATCTTTATATACAGTATAGTACCAGTGTAAATACTTGTTAATAAATCAACAGTGCAATAATTACTGGGTGCACACAAGGAATATATAGGGGAAAATACATAAGCCTCTATGAGAAAGCACAGTGTAATAATTGCTGGTGTATAAGTCTACTTGGTGCACATCCTAGATGGATGTGACAAATGTCAGGCTAGAGAGAACTGTTCCTCAGGAAACAGAAAACTATTGTTATTAGGTAGCATCCTGTGTAATTATTAAGAAATATTGGAAATATATAACCTTTAACTACTGCATTTTATTATATATATATATATATGAGAGAGAAACAAATTGAGGAAGGATGAAACAAAGATCTGCAAGATTACCATAAGGTCCAGATGTTGTAAATATGAACCAATGAAAGGTGGAGTTTACAAGATAATTGTATGTGTGTTTGTCTATGAGTTTGTGGTGTGGGAAATAGGTTGCCTTTATCTTACCATCTTTGAAAACTGAATCCAGCTGAAATTAGCATTACTGACCTCTTTTAAATTTACCATGTGTTTCAGTATACTTTATTTTACTTATATACACCCGCATACAAGCCTATATTTATACTTGTATATATGTGCAAGCAAATGTATGTTGTGAATATGTGTGATATAAAAATATTAGCCATATACTAATAGTCAGTGTATATGTAAATGTAAAGAGAGTATGTGTATGAGAATGAAGTAAAGAGAAAAAGAAAGGAAGATATATGACAGAATATTATTGTTCAACATTTCTTTCATATTGAGAAAAATGTTGTCAGTGTTCAAAATAACTAAACTGTCCTTAACAGTTCAAACAGTCACTGTTTGTGTGTATGATATATAAAAGACACATTTCACTTTGTATGTAGATGACTCGAGTTTTTCAATTAGAAACATACAATTATAATATATTAAGCTAGATAAGTTTACTAATTTAAAAAAAATTCAAACTTGTTTTTTTTTGTTATATACACCCATACATTCATAGTTAAATAGTCAATTAAAGTATTATTTTGTACATGTTTGTATTTAAACAGAATCCACATCTATTATACACTTACCTATTTATCAGTCTGCACAAATATATTTTCATGTACAAATTACCATAAATACTTGTACATAAGTCAATTTTTTTATATCAATCAACCCTATGTTTATAGTCACAATTTCTGAAGCCAAGGATTGTCTTAGTCTTTCCCATTATATTTGAATTTTAACCAAATTATTATTTATGTACTGACTGATTCCAAATTTTTAAGCCAAAAATATGGGCTTAAAAATCCAACTTATGCATAAGTAGGTACAGTAATCTGTGTTCATTCATAAAATCAAAATTTGAATAAATATTAATAGTATACATTTGAATGACAGATTATAGAATTAAATCAATTTGCTGAAATTATTTCAAAGGAATAAACATGTAAGTATTGAGATGATAATAATAAAAACTGTTTGCTGTATAAAAAAAATGAGAGGGAGGAGATGAAAGTATTAGTAAACAAAAAAAAGATTCTTATCAACCATAGCATCCATCTTAAACATGTTAAGCAACACCTGAGACAGAGAGACGAAAAGAAAAAACAACATATAGAGGCAGTGAGAGAGAGAGAGAAAAAGAGAGACAGACATATTGATACAGAGAGAGAAAAATCAATAAGCAGACAGAGAGAGAAGGAAAGATAAATGCTTCTGGGAATGGTTTTTCATGTTTTAATTTTTTGTAACCAAATTATAATTATAATACATGCCATGTGTGTTCAGTGATAGTTGATTAATTAGATGAAGCATTGTGATTGGTGATGACAGAAAAGCATTTTTAACTCACAAACAGTACAACAGTTATAAGATTGGTCTAGTATTTTGATTTTACAAATCAAAGTTAAACATTTTGCAATAACTTGATTTTAACTTTAGTACTTAATTTATGTAAAAAGTAAAAAATAAAAAAATCTTATATAACCTAAAATATAAAGAAAAGTTACTTCAGCATGATCATATTACATGATAAAAATATTTAAATGAAAAAAGAAAAAATTGACTGATGATTTTACAAGAGAATAAATCGTATTTATACAAAATTATTTTTATTTTTTCCTCCTGTACATTTTACAAAACTTTGAAATATTTTTTCTTTCAATAAGATTATCAAGATATAATGCTATAAAGCAATTAAAAAAAAAATCTACATTTATAACATAGGCATGACTATGATATGATACATATATAACAAGTAAAAAATTTTTGAAAATCAAAAAGTAATGATCAAAACAAGTGTCTTACTTATACCATAGGTTACAGAAATAATTAATATGCATATTCCTTACAGCTACAATATTGTACAATATTGTGAGTAAATATAGGCATGATAACAAAATGAGCAAATGCCAAAAAGCTATACAGAATCATATCATTAGTAATATAATAAAGTCAATATTATTGCTGTTAGCAACATTTAAGCACAGTATATAGTATAATTTGCTCACTTGTTGGTGTTGGTCGTCACTGGCTTCTTGAGGAGTGAGATGTGGGGAAGAGTGCGAAAAAAAGTGAAGCTAAGAATGAAAAAGAAGGAACAGTTATTCAATGAGTGGGTGGGTGGAAAGGGTTGATGGGTGGGCTGAACATCTGAGTTGTTGATAGATAATGATCAGTTTAAAGATGTAACTGGTGGTGATGATGATGATCGGTGGGTGGGAACTATTGATTTTCTGGGGTAATGGTAACCTGATAAGAGTTTGCAGTCATTAGCAAGCACCTTACCTGATGGGTGGTAAAATCAGCAGCAATATCAGCAGCTGCTTATCATAGATGCATGTGCCTCTCTGTATGTATAAGTGTTTCTATGAGCAAGTGATTTATCAAGAAATGAGAGTGTTTTAAATAAAAGTGAAAAAAAACTTGTGAGCTCTCCTGAGGGAAGAGGTAGTTAAGTTAGAGGAAGACAGACAAGTTTCCTGTAAGATAGTTTGGGACCCTATCAGTCCCATTGGCCATATTATATGGCAGTGGGTTGGTGGTTTTTGATAAAGACATTATGTTTTTTTATAAGATTAATTGAGACAAGATAAATTTCAATCTTCCACTCATATACTTATGTATATGTAGTTGATATTTTTAAAGGAAAAAACTGATTATATTTCATAATTGCATTTCTTTTTAAATTAGAATATTCATTTTATTAGTAAAGATAAATGTTTTGTTTATTATAACAATAAAAAGCTTGTAATAGCAAAGAAGAAACATATATAGACACCCAGTTCTGTGCTTACAGAGTAACAGTATTCATCATAGGAAATGGACACAGTGACCAGAGTTCAAATTCTTGAGGAAGCTGTTTGCATTTCATGTAACACAAATACTTTTGGGAAAAGTATGCATCCAGCTATTCTCTCTCCAGCTTTGGATAAATAGTAGGACAGACTGGGCTCTTTAACCTTGGTATAGTAACCAGTCTAAAAGGAAAACTCTGAATTTAATCCTGTTTAACTCCACTTAAAAAATTGACCTTGTGTCACATCATGCTTTTGGCAGAAAGGTTGGGTAAATATATATATCACAAATTATATTGTATTAGAGTAAAAATTATACCGACTCAACTGGACTTTTAATTTACAACAGACTGTGTTAATTATGTAACTGGCTACACAAATTAAAAATTATCTATACTAATCAAAAAAACCTTACTATGTTTAAGATTTTAAGCTAGTAATATAACTATGCTTTTGTGAAAACTTATATCATTATCAAGAGTTTAACAATTATGGAGCTGCATATACTACAAATATAAATATAATGCAATTTTTAACTCTTGATTCTTAACACACAGAAAAAAGTAATAGTAAAAAAAATCATAACTAGTTTCTAAGCAGGAAGTTTTCAGCCAAATGATTCCTGTATATAGTTAAACAAAAAGATAGATTCAGTTTAGCTAACCAGGCAGACAAAAGGTAAGGGTCCAATTTAGCCGATACTTACATTCTAACTAAAATCTTTCACTAAAACCTTTATAAGTTTTAGAAATTACAAAAATTGATATTCTAAAAAAAAAAAAAAATTGCTTCAGGGTCCCTTGAGTAATCATAGAAAATTTGGTGACCATAGATGTAGCTATCCTTAAGTTATGTGATGAAAAACATCCAGACAAAAAAGATATTTGGTGAATTTTAGTAAGATTGAAAAATTGTTCCCATGTGATTCCTAAGTTTCATATAAAAACAATTCAGAAATACATTCATGTATTCATTTTCCAAGAAAAATGATCATGTTGAATATAAAAGTGTGTGAACATTTTAGAAATAAAATGCAAAGTAATTTATCAAACACTGATGTGTCCCATTAACAAATGATTAAATGATATAGAGAAAAAAAAGTATACATTTTTCTTAGACCTCCTACACTGAACATGAGCATCTTTATGTGCAGTAAAAAGTTATTGGAATAGAGAATATACACAAAGATCTACAGGAGAGTTTCTGTGGTGGAATGGTTAAAATGCTGGACTGCTACCTCAATGAAAGCGAGTTCAAACTCCAGTCACACTTTAATGTTCTCTTTCTCTATGGGTTAAATAATAACACTACTTTTCTTCTACAAGAATGGATTCAGTATTAAATAATCATTGAAGGTTGACATGCAATTAACCAAAGAATTGCCCAGTTGGCTAGGTCTGTAGAATACACTGACTGCTTCTCTGCAGAGGAGTAAGACCCTACCACCACCAACAAGTGTCCTGATATGACACTAAACAATCTGATGAGAGGTTCCAGTAATGCTGGAGCTTTGGGGAATAAGGAGTATCCCTTCATTGCCATCACTCTCAGGTCCACTCTCACCCAGAGTGGTAGCACTTGATAGGGTCCTATCTATAGCTCAAATAGAACTAAACTGTGTTTTTGACAATAAAACTGTACTCATGCTAAACTGAATTGTTTGAAATAGAACTGACTATTTGTATAAAAAAGGATTTGGCATTAAATAACCTACAAAGGTTGATATGCTATAAAACCCAACCAACCAACAAACCTTAAAAAAAGAAACCAAATAAAAAAAAAAGATCTAAAAAAGACATGTAATCAATCTTAACTTTAATCACTGATTAAGCAGTGGACATAACCAGTTTATTTTAAATTAGAAAAAATATTGTAATTTGATCAGTACTATGTTCTATAAATTCAAAAAGGATTACTTTTGAATTGCTCAGAACTACATAAGAAATATCTGTTTGTTTGGGCCAAGCAATTTTTTGTGATTTTTCTTAATTCTGTATAGTCTCAATATCTATAAACTAACTTTTATAGCTAATTATTTGTCTCAGCTAATTCTAGCTGTTATAAAAAGCAATAAAAATTGTCGTTTTACAAATCATCATCATCATGTCATGCCGCCAGCACGGATATCCCTGACCCTCTCTCGCCACTTCTCCCTATCATTCATCGCCTCCGGCAGGTCTTCAGGATTACATCCTGTATCTTCACATAGCTGCTGTATGTAAGTTTGAGCTGGTCGTCCTGCTTTTGCTTGGCCATATGTGGGGATCCACAGGAGTACATCACTTATGAGCTTGTCCTTGCTTCTCCAGCAGTGTCCGGCGTGTCTGGTTCGTCTAACTTGTATAGTTTTCGTGATGGGAGGCAAGTGGCCGTATAGTTGGTGTCTCGTGGGGTGCTTTTGCCAGGACTTGTTAAATATTGCTCTCAACATTCTTGTGTAGTTGCCGTCTAGTTTCTTCTCCAGCCGTTTAGTTAGCGTCCATGTAGTGCATCCATATAGCAGTATCGATACAACCGCTGCCGGGAAGAAACTGTGTTTCATTTTATAGGTCAGGTCTGATTTCCATATGATCGAGAGCCTATTGATAGCTGTCCATGCTTTCGTCAGACGTGTGTCGATGCCGTTTTCGGTTGATGAGATGCTACTTCCTAGATAGGTGAATTTGTCTACTAGTTTCAGAGAGGCTCTGTCTAGTGTGGTAATGTTGCCCGTTTGGTCGTAACACATATATTCAGTTTTGTGTGCATTGACATGGAGGCCAATGCCTGCTGCAGCTCGTTCCAAATTATGCAGTAGTGTCTCTGCTTGATTTGGCGTATTCGCCAGTATCGCCAAGTCATCAGCGTAGTCGGCGTCTGTAATTGTTTTTGCGGGGTACATTTTGCTTCTTTTCTTAGTCAGCTCGAAGCCATTTTCTCTGATTTTGTCAATCGAAGTTCTAAGCATGTAGTCTAGACAGATGATAAAGAGGTATGGGGCTAGCGTGTCTCCTTGTAGTACTCCTGTAACAATGTCGAAGTATTCCGTGTCTCCATCTGGCGAACGTACTTTCACTTTGGTGTTTCTGTAGAGAATCATTATTGCTGCTACGGTTTCTTTTGATAGGCCGTATGCTAGTAGGATTTGTTCCATTGTCCCTCTGTGGATGGAATCGAATGCCTTGGTAAAGTCGACAAATAGTAATGTCGTCTGAAGGTTTTTTGCCCTAACGTCTTCAAGGATTCTACGGATGGTCAATATTTGTGAGGTTGTGGATCTATTTCTCCGGAAGCCATTTTGGTTTTTCCTAAGGATGTTGTCTATTTTGGGTTCTATGCGGTTTCGTAGTAGGGCATTGTAGATTTTGGCTGCTATGGATGTAAGTGTTACCCCTCGGTAGTTCTTGGCTAATCCGAGGTCGCCTTTTTTAGGGAAAGGAAGGATGCATCCCTTCGTCCATCTTTCTATCCTATTTTGACTATAGACTGCGTTGCATTGCCGGAGCAGTATATCGTCAAATTTTCTAGTCTTCCACACTTCTGGGGGGATCTCGTCCAGCCCTGCAGCTTTCCTATTTTTAATTTTTCTAAGAACTGAGTTGAGTTCTTCTCTGGTGAAAGGACCTAGTTTAATGTCTAATTACTTACTGATAATCCTGGTGATTGGTTCATCCGTTATTTTCAGTGGGTTTCCTAGTAGATTTTTGAAATGCTGTTCCCACAGTTTTACTCTTTTTTGTTGGCTTGCAGCTTTCAATTTTGCTTTGGCTGTGCTCTTCCTTCTACTTACTTCGTTTATTGTTTGCCAGGCTATCCTGGATTGTCTATCTTCCACCGAGTCTCTAATCTTATCTATCTGAATTTGTATGTATTCTGCCTGTTCTTTTAGATATATTCCTGCTAATTGATATTGTGCCTTTTCTAGTTTTCGGGCATTTGTGTTTGTTGGGTTCTTCCGATAGCTTTTGGAGGCAGTTTTCACGAGTGCACGTTTTTCTCTAACCGCTAACGTTTCCCAAGGGACTCTATATTTAGTTCTAGGTTTTGTTGGGATACACTTTGATGCCGCCTCAAGGTGTGCTTCAACAAAATTTTCCTATTCGTCATTTGGAGTACCTTTTTCTGTCTTCTCTTGTAGTGTTTCGAATCTGTTTCTTAATTCTAATGCATATTTGTCTCTAATATCTCTGTTGTTAAGTAGGGCCCAGTCATAGTGCTTAGTTGTCACTGTTCGTGTGGCGTTTTTTCGTAGGCTTAGTCGTACTTTGGCCGTAACTATTCGATGATCGGAGGACACACCCTCGAAAGAGGAGTATGCCTCACAATTCATCGCACTATTTTTCCATTTCCTGTTTATAAAGACGTAGTCTATCTGCACTTTACTATTATTCACGTATGTGTAGGTCCATAATTTTCCCTCCCTTTTTTGAAAGTTTGTATTGAGGCATGTTAACCTATTTTCTATCATGAAATCAATTAGATGTTGTCCATTCCTGTTTGACGTGTTGTGTAGGCTGTATTTGTTGTTTCTGTTTTTCCCGATTTGTGCATTTTTTTCTATAGATTGTTAGAGATCACTGTAAATGAACTCATTAAGGGGAAAAAAAAGAAAAAAAAAGAAGATAAAAGAGGATTCATTGCACATATTTATTTACACCCCAAGAATCTATATGATAGTAAAAGATATTACAAGTAAATAAAGAAATATTTCCAGGTTTTATGGTCTTTAAATATAGAATGAAACTTTTAGATTATTTGGCCTAATATCTATACTGTCTGCAAAATGCACAAATAATAAAGTCTCTTATCTATTTCCACTGAAATTACATCAGAACTCCATAACACTGATAGAGTAAGTATTCAGCTACAAAATACTATTTTCTAACAGTTATCGCCATAGTCTATGCATTTTCACTAGAGTTGAAAAAGAGTCTGAATGCTACACTCATAAGAGGATCACTCTTAAAGTAATGTCTAGTATGTTATTATGTTATCCCATATCAGAGGCAGATGTTAGTGGTATTACCATAGTCCATATTTTTGTCTTGTTACAGATAGTTGTTAAGTGGCAATTTGGCAAAAAAGGGTCCAATATAAAAGCAGAAGCTTGTTATCGAATGCAGAAAATATACAGCTACTGACATTTATTGACACTTGCCGAACTTGAGATCAAACAGTAGATATGAGCACAGTTAGGTGATGGGTAATGCATTTCAGCAGAAAGTAACAACCCATGTTTAAGCTATAAAATCAAGAAAGCTCCATTTATTTCATCTTTATAAATTGGGCATATGAAAGATGAAGAATATTTTTCTAGCAATGATGCTGTTCTGAAAAATTCATAGCCAGAGATGGTATCTACATAAATAAATAATGTTTAGAAGCTGAAAACTCGCTCTATTTCCTGGCATTGTGGTGCTTCCTGTAGCTGTTGTAGTTTCATAGAAATAAATAAGACGCATTATTTTCAGTGCACTCTTTGTATAAAGATTCTTTCTGTATATTACTAAATTGCTGCAAAAATATCATATTTTTGTAAGAGTTTTATTAGCATACTAGTATTAAAATACAATTTTCAATCTAATTTACAGCATCTGTGTTTATACTGATCATTATACTTTCTTAAGGGAGATAACTATAAATGCAAATAATGGTGGCCTTTAAGTGAGTCTATAGTAAAAATGAGAAAAAACAAAAATGCAAATTTTCTTAAAAAAACCTTCCAAATTTATTTCCATGATTCAGAACTTGCAAAACATAATTGAAATACCACATTAAGTGGATTTTTCTACAATCTTTTTGTCTATGGGTGGGAAGGTCTGAAATTAGAAAATAAAACCCCACAAATTCCTGAAAATAGTAGTAATCTTAGTAATCTTTTTACATACATACAAGTCTGACCTAAATAGTGTCATAAAAATTCTTTTTATAGAATATTCTTTTATTTGTATTTGTTTAAATTATATAACTTTTATTTAGAGTGAATATATAGGGTTTCCATAAATCAGATATTTTCTAATGTAGGGTGAGTTGGTATATTTTCTTAAGTTTGTATTTCTACATAATAATTGAATAAAATTTGAGAAAAGAACCAAAACTACATATAAAAATAATCTGATATTTACAAAAGAAAAAAAGAAAGTAATAACTATTTTAATTATTCACAAGTTAACTAGAAGGAGCCTGAAAAAGGAATTAACACTAGAAAAATGTTGTTTGTGTGTTCAAGAGCTAAAACTTTAGAAAATGTAAAAACAATGACTGACAACGAGTAATGTATTTTAAGTAAGAATTACCTAATTTGTTTACATGAGCACTTGACAAATACAATAGCAGAACATTCTCTTTTTTAAAAAAATATTCTTTGGAATATGAACATTTATGTTATGAAAAGATCATAGAAGTAATATCCATGTGAGCTGGTTGGTCTGTTATTGTGAGAAACAACCATTTTTTTGTTACAAATTCTTCTTTCTTCATCAAGAAAAAGCTTTTTCAAAACCTTCAGAAATGCCATATGGAAAAACAATCATTTCTTTTCTATTTGCTCCTTTTAGATTACTTTCATTTTTCATTGTAAAACATTTGAGTTTCTATCACATTTTATTCTCATCATAATAACTCCCACTCCCCAAATTATCATGTAGACTAACAATGTTCTCTATTTCACCTTCAGTACCATTTGAAGACAATAAATTACTCATCCACATCACATCATAGATACAAGAGAAATTTGAATTAAAAAAAAAAAAAAAAAAACCCAAAAAACGCATATCCATTTTGTTGATATTGATTAACTTTAGAAATACCAAACATTTAATGGAATAATATTAATAATCAAATGCATGGGTAGGTGTAGCGCTGAAAAGTTTTCACTCTGACCAAGAAAGGGATGACTCAGAGCCGTGAAATGTACATTTTACACATTTATTCTACAGTTCGACATACTTGTTACATCATTTCTCAAATTTCTTTAACCCAAGCATGAGTAGCCTTTTTCTGGTCATATCATGGCTTATCATCAGGTGGCTGCACTACTAAAAAATTTTAAGGTAATCCTACATTGAAAATACCTCAACCATTTTTAGTACAGAAAAACATATATATGAGCAACTGCCTTAAAAATAAGGAAAAGCTTTTTTTTTCTCTTTGGCAAAATATCTTTTCGATAAAAGATTGAAGTCTTCGGTGGGCCGTTCAGAAAGTAGTTTGCCCATGATGTTTAACCTTTCACTTAAAAAGATTCAATAAAGTCATTGATTAAGCTGAGAACTTTTCAGCACTTCTTGTCTATCTAACCAGAAACTTGCTCAGTATATTTGATATTTGAGTGAAATTTTTTATTGATATGTTTGCTACCACTTAAAGAACCACGAGTGAAATCGGAGTTTGTCTTGACAAATGTAAAATATGTGGAAGAACATTTGCATTCTTTTAAAATTGACATGTTTCCTGATGGTATTAGTTTGTTGTAGAAACATATTGCATTGAATTAGTTATCTCAAAATATCCCAAGAACTGACTCATTCAAGTAGATATATTTGCTCTTCTAAATTTGATTTGATACTACTAATCATGGGGCAACATTGTACCAAGATACAACAGTATTTAGCAACTAAAATGATTGTGCTATGTGCTGTCCTCATTCATGCATCCATTCCTTTGTTTTATGTCAACTATATTTTTACCAAAGGATCAACACTTATTCATTCTTATAACTTATTTCGCATATCAATCTAACTAATGTGTATGAGTCAGTCAAACAGATGCCTGCAGAGCTTACAAACTTGACATGAATATTTACTGAAAAATATTTCTGAATACAAGTTATTAAGACAGATGCATCCTTTTTAAATATCTTTATATAAAACTATAACCCAGCAAAAATGCCACATCCGAGGGGGATTTTTCTTAAAATGGTATAACTTAAGGCATTTTGCAATTTGTTTTGCTTTCAAATGATTATTTTGTAGGCTTTGTGTTTGTCCAGAATATCATTTTTTAATCATCCAAATTCTCAATAGTACAGAGATAATTATGAAATGGTAATTAAAATCCTTCCCCCTCCTAAAAAGAAGCCTCAATATCATCAAGGACTCCTGTTTCAGTAGAAACCTAATAAGTTCATCAGTGATCTATTATTTTCTTTTTAGTCAAGATTATATATATATATATATATATATATATATATATATATATATATATATATACACACACACACACACAACTCCAAGGTATAAATATTTGTTTTTCATTGGCCAACTGTTTTCTGATATTCCTTGATTGGAAAAGAAATTGGTTGATAAAACTGGAACATAAATCACTTGAGAAAGAGAAATTGAAATCAAAGACTTAAGTTAGTGAAAGATGAAAAAAAATTATTTCTTCATTTAATCAGTGGTTAATTGCAATTAAATCTGATGATCCAAAATCCTGAAGATATTGAGAAAAAAGTAGAAGATATCAACAAGTAAGATAAAATGAAAAGAAACTATTTAATCATTTCCTAAATTAATTTGGAATTATTGTTCACTATTTAACTCTTTCAGAGCCTCAAGCTACTTAAATGTTTAAAGTGCTGTCAATTATCTCTTTGTAATCCTATCTCATTTTATTGATTTTTTTTTTTACTTTGAATATTTGCTTTGCTAGTTTATAGACAAAAATAAGTTTCATTATTTAACAAAAACATTTTTATATTGAAACAAATATAAAGGATATTGCAATATATAACCAATGAGAAATCTTTTTGATTTAATGGATCACAGAAAAGAGAAAAAGAGCACAAAGTAGTTGATATTTAGTAAAAAAATATCTGAAATCTACCAAGATGAGAATGTAAAATAATATTAAAAGTCTGCTGAATCAGACTCAAATGTCAGTGGTAGTAGAACAAAGTGACTAATCTAACTTTTCTCTATACTTTTTCTGACTAAATAAAGTTCCTGTTCAGAAACTCTGGTTTATTCAACAGTTTTAAAAAAGGTGATGAAATAATACCTTATTTGTAGGTTATCTTTCTTAAAGACAAATTCATCTGACAGAAATTATCTTTAGTAAAATCTTAAAAATCTAAGTCAACCAAAAATATTCTAAAAAATGAATGACAACCGATATAGTTATAGTCAAAAGGAAATATATATTGGTAAAAACAATGTCACAAAAATGTTGAATTTTCTAAGAGATAAAGAGAAACAAAACTTGTTCAGAAAATTATAAATGAAAAATATTACAGTTTATCTTAAGTACAAACTCTTCACAGTCAAACATTTCATTATACTTTGACATATATCCCAAAAGAAAGTGTTACAAGGTCTATATTTGTATTTCGGAAGCTTGTTCTCTAAAGATAGATAATCATTTTAATAGAGTACTAACAAATTAAGTAAACATATTTATTAGATCCAGGAGAAGGCTTAATGTAAAAAAAGAATTTTTTCCTGATGAGAGAAAGGGTGGGGATCTAAATTGAATGGGGTCTTTGACAATAATCAATGGGATCCATATTGATGTGAAACTTAAAATAATTATACAGAATTTAAATTTCCAAACTTCAAAAGAAAAAAATTAATGATTTATTCAAATAATCACTCACATTTAATTAAACATTACTAATTGGTTTTATAGGTGGTTCTTCAAGCAGGAGATGCAAAATAATTACATAGCATTAAGAGGACTAACAATCTTGACATAATGAAAAATATTACTCTCTTGAACTTAAAAGTATTTCTTTACCTAAAATCCTTAAAGATTTTCACAGAACAATAATAATTTCATAAGATGATATAAAAAATATAATTGGTACATCTATTTTCTGTTATATGGACTTATCTTTTCTAGGAAATATTCCTGTTTGTAATAGTTATATTTTTTTAATGAAAACAAAGAGTGGAAAATAGATATTGTTTATAAAATTGAAATAATTAGAAGGGATATTTAACATTTAGGCATGTCTTCAAATCTAGTCTGGACCAACATAGATGGGTACTTCAGCTAGTAAATACTAATGCAAAATGTTATTTCAAGAAATATTCTTTTTAAAAATAAGTTATCTTTTATTAATCATCTTTTGAAAATGGTATATATGCAATTGTTACAGTTTAATAAACTTTGATGAAATCATTCTTATATTTCTTTGTATGTAAACTGAGAGACAGCTTTCCATAACTATATAGTTGTATCAAGTTATCAAAATAAATAAATAAAAAAAAAAAAAAAAAAAGGAAAAATAAAATATATATATATATATATATATATATATATATATATATATATATATATATATACACACACACACACACACACACACACACACACACACAGGTTTTGGTAAAGGTGATGGAACACTGTTTATTATTTTTAATTGTAATCTTTTAAGTCTCCATATTATTTTTCTTGTGTTGGGATCTAGGTGGCAAAGGAATTATCCCATATCTTCTGCCCAAGCACTTTTGACCATACTATCGTTATCAGGGGTAGTGTAATTTTGAGCTGGCAGTTTGAGTTTTTATTGTTTTAATTATTTGAATAATTTTGTTTTGAAGTTGTTGGTTGGAACATTTTCAGCATTTTGTTTTAATATGTTCAGTTGGAACAATTCCTTTACTACCTAGATCCCAACACAAAAAAAAATAACAAGGAGACTTGAAAAATTACAATTAAAAAATAACAGTGTTCCCTCGTCTTTAACAAAATTTGCTTGAATAACTTGCTGTCAAAATATACACTCTTACACACAGACACACACACACAACCAGTCAAAACAATTTGGCCACCCTCAAGAATTTTTATTTTTCATCCTAAAAGTGTTATTTTTAATGAAACAAGTTAAGCACCACAATGTTTTTTATTTATTATACTAAATACAAGTCTTCCTCAGTAACTTTGACCTAAGTATAACCAGATATCTTCTGAAAAATTGATTTGAAAGCATTTTTCTTCTTTAGTACTGAACAAGAATAAAATGTTTTCCAAAAGTTACATTATACCACTACTAGAACTTACATTGAATTACTACTTGCTAGATACTACCTGTTTTACTTATGCAGAGGACAATTTCATCTGAGTCACCAGCTTGAGTGACAGAAGGCTGACTGCTCCAAAAATCACTGCACAACTGAACCAATATCATGAAAAAAAATGTGAGAAGACTGTGAAGCTGGCCTATATGGTAGAATTGCTGTCAAGAAACCACTGCTGAGGAAGCAAAAGAATGTCAAAAGGCTCCAGTGGGGCAAAGCATGCAAAGATTGGACAGGAGAGCAGTGGAATAAAGTCCTTTGGATTGATTAATAAAATTCAAAATCTTTGGATCAAATAGGAAGATCTTGTGTAGCAAAGAGTTGGTGAAAGAGCTGCAACCCCTTGTATCATACCAACTGTAAAGCATGGAGGAGGCTCTGGATACATTCTACCAGACTTTTTCATCTATCAGTGTGTGCAGGGTACTTTTGCCAATTACAAACTTGGAGATTTGCACCAGGTGAAGGGCAAATTGAATCAGACTGGCTATCACAGCATACTGCAGCATTATGTGATCCCATCTGAAACACGGATTGTGGGTCAAGGATTTGTACTCATGCAAGATAATGAGCCAAAGCATACAAGTAAACTCTGCCAGAGGTAAATTAAAAGCAAAGAGGAACAGCACATCCTTCAACTGATGTCTTGCCATTGCAATCAGTGGACTAAAATTCCATTGAACTGGTGTGGGATGAACTTGACCAAAAAGTAATTGCTAAACAACCCACAAGTGCAGCTCACCACTTGTATCTCTGGCAGGAAAGCTGAAAAGAACTATCTTCAGTCTACCTTCAGTCTTTGGTGGAAAGAATGCCATGAATCTGTAAAGCAGTGATAACATCCAAAGGGGGTCAATTTTAATAAATCAAAACTTTAATTTTTTTTGTTTTAATTTGTATTTAATGTGGTTCTGGAAGACTTGTATTTTGTATAATAAATAAAAACATTATGATGCTTAACTTGTTTCATAAAAAATAACACTTTTAGGATGAGAAAAAAAATTTTGAGAGTGGTCGAATACTTTTGACTGGTAGTATATATATATATATATATATATATATATATATATATATATATATATATATATATATTTATTACAAAAACAGCTGCTCATATTTACAGCAGAAACTTCAAACAGCCTTTACTTAAAACATAAATTAAAAATGGAAATATGGAATTCTGATTTTTTTTTTGCAAGAAAGAAAAATCCTCCCCCATGATAAAACCCCAAATAATCTACTTCCATCTATCATAATCAAAACTGGCATGTTAATTGGTCAGTTTCTGTGCTTTGTTTACATCAATTTGGCAATATATTGACTGACACAGTTTATAACACCTCTAACTTTTCAGAAGTATGAAGATTGCTAGGTTAATGATATTTAAGCCATTTTGAGTTTTCTATTTGAGGATTATGCTTCCTAAACAGTATACCTTGTAAACAATAATATATATATATATATATATGTTTCAAATATTTTCCTCATTTTAACCATATTCACATATTTAATATAATTATATTTAGATTACAAAGTCTCTTACATATAATGAATGAATTTAAAAAGGAATTGTCAATTTGGAAAGTATCTCTATAAGAGAATTATTTCAATTAAGGATGTGGAGTAGTTGATACATAAAAAATAAAAGATAAATAAAAAACATGTTGACTTCAAAATCTTGAGTGGAAACTTAAAATAAACTGTGTTCATTTTTACTTAATTACCAAAAGTTTTATTAAAATCAAATAATTAACTGATTTTTAACTGTGTTTTAGAGTCTCAACAGGAGTGTGTTTTTGTTCAAAACTTTTTATATTTCTAACTATATTCTTACAAAAATATTTTGCAATATGCAGAAATGTTGAAATAAAAAGACATTCACTTTATATCTAAGATGTATAAATTTATTGCAAACATTGGATTTATTTTAGTCATTTTAAAAATTTCCACAAATGTTAAATGTCCAGCTCAAAATATCAGCTTATTTTAGTGATTTGCCAGAAGATAATGCTGTCTTTCTTATTTGGCATTCAGCAAACATTTTGTTTAATTACTAGGAATTTTAAATTGCTTGGCACACTTACTATTTCAACTGAACAAGATACAACAAGAAAAATATTCATCCTATCTCATTCACTTACAATAGTGAAAACTACCTTAATGACATTAAAGTAAAAATTGGAATGATGTTATATTAACAAATAAAATTTCATTTTAAACATGTAAATTTCTTTGTTGGATATGAAGATTCCATGCTTGAAAATTCTTAAATATCTATATGAGAAGTTTTTTGGTGAACTTAATAAGAATCTGTGTTGAACCAGTCTGAATTAGTACATCTTAGCAAAGAGTAATTTGACAATGCAAAAGGCATAGTAAGAGTTCAACACTAAAAAATCAACTATGACAAATTTTAATCAAGCAATTAAAGGTTTTGTTAATATGTTGAAAAAGAAAAACAACAAAACCCATCAGATTTAATAATAGTAAGTTTATCAATTTAAAATACTGACTCAATGATCAGAACTTTTTATTTTACTGCTAAAGAAAAAAAACACTTTGTTGACAATCCTTTATATGTTGTTGTTGATACTCATTTTAGTAGAAATATATAATTATACGTAAGTTGGCTGACTGTAGTCTAGGGTGACTGGAAGCCTCCTTTTTCAATAGTTACTACACTGAGCTGTAGCGGGAGGATGCTACTACTTTCCCTGGATTGCTCCACTTACCCTTGATCTGTACCTTATAATGCTTGGTGTTAAGCAAGGAGACGTCAAGTACCATTTTTTTGAATTTTTGATGTGACTTGACCTGGGATTGAATACCAGTCTCCTGGGCCATTGGCAAACACTAATCATTATGCCAATGGGTCAAATTGATTTATAAGTTTTTAAGTATATTCATTCTCAATTTTAAAATTAGGGAAAATTGATTTGAACAATTGAAAAAAAAAAAAAAAAAAAATGTTCCAAAAGATTCAGTATTTTACTAGATGCAAAAGTTATAAATTAACCCACATTAAAGTTATAAAATCATTGCAGATCAAGTTACAAAACCTAACACTTAGCATTAATTCTAAAGAATTAGGGAATTATATATAAGTAGGTTGTATATTAAAGTAAAAACATAAAATGTATCAAACGTATATATATTAAAATGTTAGGGACTTTAATACAGGTTTTATCAATCTTCAAATAATTCTTATTGATTCTAAATAAATATGAATATTCCATTTGATGATTTTCTTAATATTTCTCAAGAAAGTTTATAACATGAAACCATTCTGCTCACAATTTAAATTAAACTAAAATTCTACTACTTATTCTTTGTAGCATCTCAGTGTATGTTGTCAACTGATAAATATTATCAACCATACTGCCTTATATTTAAAACGAAATGTTGTGAATATTTATTTCTTATAAATATTGGAAGAGATTTGAGTTTTTAGCCTAAATCTATATGCCTGCACAATTTCCTTGTGAAATAAGTACAAGATAGTAAATCAAAATCATTGTTTCACATAAAAAATGCAACATTCAATAAACATTTTAATTTTCTTATCAATAGTTTTATCTAAGCAAGAAGAATTTACGGAAATATGCATATTCTACAAAGTTCCTGATAATTTCAAGAATCAATCAGCAATGGCTAAAGAATTTGCTGAACAACAAATTTAAATTTGATCAAATGATTCATCAGTTTTATAAATGGCATTTAACCAAAATTGGTATGAATTCTATTTTTTTTTTTATTGAACATCTTTTGATGAAGATTTTCATTAAAAAATATGTCACATATACTGGAAAAGTTTTTATTGTTATTTTAAGATGAAAAATATTTCTGAACATTTTTCTTCGACAAATTTTGAAAAATAATAAATTGAGAAAAAGCTATAATTTATGAACTTCTAATAATAAGAAATAACCAGTTAGTTGCAGATATCAGTGTGTTTTAAACTTTTGCCAAATATTTCTTTGAGCCAGTAAGAAATATTGTGAAATAGCCATTTTTTGAAAAATAAATAGATAAAGAAAATTAGAAGACAGTGAAAAATGCCATATTTATCTTAGCATACAATAAAACACATTTGGAGAACAATTTAACATATCCAAAGGTTGTTTCAGAAATGGCTTCCATGTATCTATTTCAAGAGAATAAAAGATTTTAAAAATCTAATTAATGGCATTATGGTTGAACAAAAGATGTGACATTTATCACATGATAATATTCATATCTGATTTTTAAACTGTACTTAATATTTTCCTTAAATTACTGATCCTTCTCTTACTTTACATTTTTAAGTAAAATTTCTTTAACTTGCAGAACTTTATTTCACTTAGTTGAAATCTATATTTTTCTTAATAAACCAACCAAATAAAAGTTGTAGCCAATAAGATTTTTTAAAAGTTATAAGAAAACTAAACAGTAAGTCAGATTGTACTTGAGTGGCAGATACAAATCTGCACACTGGTAGCCGAAGGGATTGCACCACTAATTACTGATCTGAAGCCTCAATGAAGTTTAGCATACCCTTGAATGACTTCTAGCAAAGAGGACAGACCATAAAAGATATCACAAATATAGTCTGCTTCATCTGCTTGTTATGGTCAATAAAAAGTCAACATAGAAAGAGTAATGACACTCAGTTTGCACATAGAATGCTTGAAAATGCAAAATCTGAAAGAGAAACTACAATGGTTGCTGGAAAGCTAGCATGATATAACAGATTAGATTTTTGAATGAGACAAGCCTGGTAGATAAGAACCAACTATCTGAGATTAGGAGTGGATACATCTTCTAGAGCAGCCACACCAGTACAAAGCAAGAAGAGATCCATAGTATGGAAACTTGCCAAGTTTGCTATGGATATGATTAGCTGATGACCTACCACTAAGTAAAAAGAATGCCACAATTATCAATACCTATGTCCCAACCATGCTGATAAAGTTTTATGAAGAACTGGATATGGTCATTGTAGAAGTTCTACAATTGCAGAAACTTATTCTAGGAAACTTCAATACAAGAGTTGTATCCAACCACCAGACTTCCTCAAGACATGTGCCACACATGAACATCATATTCTGCCTACCTACTTGCTATAAAAACATGTGCTCTAGACACAGGTATCTTATTGACTGTCAGAAAAAAATGACAAGGGAGACATGATAGTCACAAAGGCCATGTGCAGAACTAAATGCTGGACAGAACATTGGTGACTCAACTGAACCTTCTCATCCAGCTCATGAAAAGACCTCTGGGAGAGAAGACAATTAAGAGATCAAAATTATCAAAGTTGAAGAGCAGAAGAGTTGTTTAAAATTTCTTAAGCAATCTTAATAGAAGGATGTAGGAAACATCAGTTGACTAGGCTGATACTGAAAAACAGTGAGTATGATTCAGAGAAACAATCTATTCAAAAGCCCTTGAGCATCTCAGACCTCCCATATGCTGATATCAGGATTAGTTTGATGAGAAGGAAATGAAGATAGTTTTATTCACTGTAAAATAATGCTATGAGCCCATCAGAATGACCCTTCATCAGTCTATAAGAAAGCCATATTTATATACACATGCTAAATAGTGCAGAAGAATCTTCTCGAGATGCAAGACTTAGCTCAGTAACAATAAAGGCTGACAAGATCCAGATTTTTACAGACAGCTATTACTAAGTGCTTCTACAATACACTAAAATTTTTCTGGGTCTTCCTCATAACTTAGTGTTGATAAATCTAAGTTACTCAAAGACAGATTATTGAGATGGGTCAATAAACAGCCGATGCGGAGATCTCAACTTCCCATCATCCATTAACAATAAAGCTATCACCTGCATGCTTCAGGTGGAAAGAAATCACAAAGTAGATAATCTCTCCACAGAACTGACAATAAATATATTAATAAGTTCTTAAAGATAGTTAAGCAAGTCTCAATGGCTAGGTAGCCACAAAGATTAGATCAATAAATCTGGAATCTGACATGTAGTTTTTGGCTTAATTTTTATATGAATTTTCTTATGCATAATGTTTGATCTATGTAATTAAGTCATCACTGAATTAAGTGCTTGACATGAAATAGGATTTTGTTGAAAAATAAACATTTGTAGTATAAAATAGATGCTTTTTTTTCATCATTCAGGTATACTGATGTATCTTCAAATCCAATTTTGGACTAATGTACATGGTATGATTACAATGACAGAAAATTTATTTGACATTTGATAGCAGGTACATGTATTTCCATATATTATTGGCCCAGCGGTTAGAGTGTTCGCCAATGGCCCGGGAGACCTGGGTTCAATCCCAGGTCGAGTCATACCAAAGACTTTAAAAATGGAACTTGATACCACCTTGCTTAACACTCAGCATTATAAGGTACGGTTCAAGGGTAAAGTGGAGCAATCCAGGGAATGGAGTAGCGCCCTCCCCTACACCTTGGTGTAGTAGCTATCGAAAAGGGAGCCTTCGGGTCACCCTCGACTATGGTCGCTAACTTTACTTACTTTACTCATATTTTATGAACAAATTAATCACTGGTATTATATATTTCCAATACATGATTGTATGTTGCCTTGTTATAAAAATTTATAATGGATTGGTTGATATGAAATACTTAACTGTGGTAAGACAAAAAAAAGATTGGATAGTAATGAAGAAGAGACTGAACTTAAGTCATAGAAATTTTATAATTTCTGACAGACATTTTTCGACAACAAAAATTCCAGCAACTCAATCAATATTTGGACATCTTATTGTGGATTTGTCATTTGATTCATCATTAGTATCACGCTTTACAAGTTAATTAAAATCAATTATCATCATTATATTTAGATTTATCTATTCTTTGTGCTTAGGATATTATCAATATCTATTAGACTATTTATACTAAAATAGCTTTTTTTTTTTTCCTATTTTGTCTGTCTTTATTGGAAAGAACTTTATGTCGTAATTTGTGAATGATATTTCCAGTTATATAGAATATATAATTTTTATTACACCTACAAGAAATGAAAATAGTGTTTTTATTATACACCAGTAGCCAAGGATATTATTTGAGCCTTAGTTAAGCATGAGCATTGGCTTGCAAGATAATCTTTCTAACCCACAAAAAGTTGTTCAACAATCAATCTATCAGGAGAAAGAAAGAGAAAGAGAAAAAGAGAGCAGTGTCACAAAATAGATGTATATACCATTGGCTAAATGTATCAGGCTTGAATGAGAGGAAATACTTAAAAAAAAGAATAATGATCAATGATTTATGAAACTGAGTTCTTAACCACTACATTTTCAGTGAGGAAAATAGGATTCTTTTAAAAGTATGTGATCAAAGTTTTCTGGGTTACCAAAATACTAAAGTTATCTGAAAAAAAGCTGTAGAATATAATAATTGAAATGTTGTGATTTTAACAACCTAGATGGGGACATCAATTTAAATAAACCAATCTATGATAAATTAGCAACAGGAATTATGTTTGCTAGTTACTCACCAAACTAACAACAAATCTTGTGTTCATATATATGAAGGTAGGCTGAAAATTTCATATGATGACATATTTACTGTTATTGATTTTTTGACCAGTGGGATCCAAGCATTGCAACACCAATAGAAAAAGTATAAGGACAACATGGGGGACTATGTTGAAAAATAAGCCTCATTTGGTCACATTCCATGAGATTGGTTTGATTTCTTTGTTTAATGGCATCTCAGTCTTCGAGGGTTATTTAATGCCAAAGCCATCCTTGTAGGACACTAGTGGTACTATTTGAAATAGCTGGGACATTCCATGAGGGTATTTTGGTCAGCCAATAAGAAGCTAGCATTAATTCTGAATATATATATATATATATATATATATATATATATATATAAAAAAACATAAGTACATAGCAACATGAGTAAAATAAAATAATTTTCCATCCTTTATCAATGGATATCTATGAACCAGTTTTGGGAAAGTTTTTCATGATAGAGTTATTATAGCTTTGATGTAAATAGATAAATTGATACATATAGGTGATAATTAGCTTTATTGTCTGAATCTGGAGATTTATTTATTTATAAAATTATATTTGCTTCATTAGAAAAATTCAGTTTTTCTTGACGCCACATAAATGGATAGATCCCATTGTGTAATGGAATTATTGAAACAAGTTTAGGTAGGCAGACATTTGAAATCTGTATATCAATATTTCATGTCTAATAAATTTTATGCAGATTTCTGCCTAGAAATACTAGTTATGTTTTTCTATGAAAATTTTATAAGGTGTTTTCCCTCAATCTATTAGTAATGATAAAACCGATTTCATGAATTTCAAAAAGGGAAAAGCTGATAATTATGATAATCTGGCAATAATCTTATGTTTAATATGCAGTTCATAAATAACAGGGCTTGTTTCTCTATTTATCAATTTGAACATTACAGATATATTTGATACTGATTTATGAAAAAAAATTTCTAATTTATTTTGATAAAGTTTATACTTATTGACATTTCATGAAAAATAGAACAAAAATAACTAACAATGTAAGATTTAGAATTTCAAGTAATGAATGCTCCTAAAAAGTTGATTACCATGCTTCTAAGAGATGGCTATTCTTAACTGAATGTCAAAGGAAACAAATGATTTTCTTATTGTATCAATTAAACATTGAACAATGGTAACAAAAGTCACAGGAGGAGAACAGGTATTGAAGAGAGGAGACAGAAAGAGTAGTAGTTGTTGGTAAGAATAAGAAGCCTGCATCAAGGAGTAATCATGTTGATTGGAAGCAAAGAATAATTTCCTGTTGTTTTGTATAGCATTTGGTTGATAAAAGAACTGAAGATAAAAAAGAGAATGAGAGACAGAAAAGTAAAAGGAGATGAATAAAATAAAGACATGGGGAGATAATCATGAAAAGAATGAAATCAAGGGGAGCATGACATTATACAGCGCAGTAATAAAAGAAAAATATAGATTGAAATGCTATAAAACAAGAAAGAGAAAATTAAGGGGTAAAGATAATTAGAAAAGTCAGAAGAGATTAGTTTTGGAAAAGAATAGAGACAAGAGAGAAGAAATAGTTAAAAGGTCAAAAGAGGATTTAAGAAGAAGAAGAAGAAGAAGAAGAAGAAATGATAACATTAATTTGTAAAACATAGGCAATCAACTCATATTGTAGAAAGGAAGACATAATAGTAATATCAGAAACAAGACAAGAATGTCATTTACAAGACAGAAACATTAGAACAATGTAAAAGAGAACAAAAGATGTTGACTGAAGAAATATTTGATTGACATAGACAAGTTGTAAGACCACGGATAAGATAGAAGGAAATGCAGGAAGTAAAAGTAGAAGAAAAGAAGAAATAAAAGAAGAGAGAAAGGAAAAGATTAACAAAAAGAAGGGCATGAAAATCGATGCTGAAATGGATCAATATTGGCTGACACGCTTGCTAACAAGTTCGTGTAAACTTATGTGATAATAACTGAGGTAGGTAAAGTTAAAGAAAGCTTCTCTAAAGTACAATTTGTGTACAAGTATTATTTAAGGGTTTCACAGTGACAGTTGCACTTGTGACATTGATGTCTTCTTTTTCTTCTTCCCCCAAATTAGATCATACTTTATACCCAAAATACCTCTTAATTCCTGACTGTAGCTTAAAAATGGTTTGCATATCAATTCTACACTCATGATTTGAATTTTTTGTCATACCCAATAAAGGCAAAGAGAGTAGAGCATGATGCAAGAAAGAATTAATCCATGTGAAAAGGAAGATCAACACAAATAGCATCCAATAATTTACATGACAGTCCATTTTATAAAAAGCTAAGATCACTAAAAGGAAATGTAAATAGTTTATTTTAGAGTGATGGTCTTAGCCATAAAAATCATTTAAATCTAATGAGCAATTTTTTTATTCACAGAAGAGAAGGAACAAATATAACAAATATATGAATCGCCACATATAAAATTATTGATGCTTATTTAGAAATTCTTGAAAAATGTTTTTATTTAATTCAATTAAAAGACATTATACATATATTTAGTTAAAATAAAAGAAATTGAATGATTGGTTAAAAAATTGAAATATTTATGAATTTATATTATTCATAAAACCCACAGATGATAGCATGATTAATATCAAAGCCAGATAATATTTTATCATGGACTGAAATCCTACAGGAGACTATATTAGGTACTTATTTTTAGTACATTTTCTATAAATACTTAAAAAAAAAACTCTGAAAAATACGTATCATTATTTTATTCAAGTAATTTAAGTGGACAATTAAGGATAAAAGTAGCAATAGTAATAATGAAAAGAAGAAAATGTAGTAAAAAAAAAAAAAAAAATACAATAGTCGCAACCAATACTTGATACACACATACTATATGTGTGTGTGTGTGTGTGTGTGTGTGTGTGTAAAACAAATAGAGCCCCAGTCCAATTATGGTAACTTTAAAGCTTTAGAACTATATAGTAGATTATAAGGAGAGGAATTTGGAATTTAAAAGAGCTGTCATGGAACTGAAACTTATAAATTCAAAGTGAAATGATAAGTAAAATTAATGAAATATTAGCATCAGTGCAGTCAAAATAATGAGATTGTTTATCTATGGATCCGAGTGTGGTATCTATTCCTATTCTCTAGAATATATATAAAATTAAGATGAAGAATTATAAAAGTTAAAAGATATAAAAACAAAAAAATAATGAATTCATAAGATTATAATTATTTTAACATACTCATACAGTTTAAAAGTAACAAAATTTATATTGTATTGAGACCGGGTCTTTAAATTTCATATACAGTACTAACATGTAATAGCAAGTATAACATTAATCAAATATCATAACCAAGTAAAGTTAAACTAATTTTATGCTTTTCTTAAAACATCAGAAATGCTTTAATCCACAGCAAAAAAAGAAAAAGAAAATAGTAATTAACTAAAACATTAAGAAAACAATTGAAATACAGGTTTCCAAGTTCATGATTTTCTTAGATGCTCAGCACTAACTTTAAGGTTATGAACTAAGTTTACAACTTGTAAAACCTTTATTTTAATCAGTAATATAATTAACAGGAATAGTTAAAATGATGAATACTTAGGTTAAGTAAAAATTCAGAAGTTGTTAACATATTTTGCCATAAGCAGTTTCCAGAGAACATTTCTCATATCAAAACATGTCAATTCAATTTTATATATATGTGTGTGTGTGTGTGTGTGTGTGTGTGTGTGCGAGAAAAAAAAAGAATATGGAAAATCTGATAGGTATATTTTGTTATAGGAACAAATGACATTCCTACAGCAAAACATGTCAAACTGATTTTCCATACAGACTTTTTCATACCAGCAGATTTCATTCCAAAGTATATATATATATATATATATATATATATATATATATATATGGTGCATTCAATAAATTCCAGACTTTTTTTGTATAGGTATTTACAAATGTCGTAGACTCTTGAAAATTCAGTATGTTAATGCTATACATCTTATGAGATGACTGACTAATTTTTATGATTTCAGGTTCAAATGAACAGCTACAGCAGGAATTGGAATATACCCTACTAAAGTCTGATTGTCACAGCTGGTGAATTTTAAAAATGCAATGTGGACATGAGGAAGAACGATGTGCAATAAAATTCTGTTTTATCATATATGTAGAAAATGAATATGATATTAAACAATAGCATAGTTCTAGAGTTACTTAATGCCATGTTTTTCTACCATACATGAATGTTGGTAAAAGTTGTATATAAACAAGTAGACATGTGAGTAATAATATCTAAATCTTTAAATAAATAATCCAAACCAAATTATAGTTTAGATTATATATTAAAAATGTAAATATTATTATGTTTACTTATTTAACCAACTCATAGTTGTCGCTAAAAAGGGGAAATAGAAATAAATTAACATGAGTTGCAAGTTGTCAGAATTTCTTAGATGAAGTAGTGTTAATTTTGACTTGTTTTTTTTTTCATCGTTATTTTGTAGCTTGATTAATAGCAGACATAATAATCCAAAGTTGTTCAAATTTTTTGTAACTAACACAATATATATCAAATTATTCTAGTTTTTCTTTTAACATTTAGGTCATTTCGCAATCTACAGTAGGCACCATGGATTGAAAAAGAATAGGCTTCCAAGATAATTTGAACTCATGTTCTGGGGATGGGGATAAAAAAACTAACCAGATAAGATCATTTAGATTTAGCCTTATTCTTTTTTCTCTCATCTCTACAATATCACCATGTTATTTTTCTTCATTTACATTTTTAAATGAGATCTTACATTTTGAAATTTTTTCATTGAAGCTTTGGCATTATTGACATCATAAAATATTTGTTTAATGCCCTAAAGAAAAACAATATTAAGAAAGTCATACAGCAAACATTTTATTGTTAACCACAGAATTTCCACCTGGGGCTGTAGAATACACCAACTGCATCTCTGCAGTAGGGTAAGACTCTTAATGAGTGTCCTAATTTGACATTAAACAATCTGATGGTGAGGCTCCAGTAATGCTGGAACTTAAGGGAATGTGGAGTATTCCTTCATTGCCATTGCTCCCAGCTCCACTCTAGCTTGGAGTAGTAGCACCTGATAGAGTCCTATCTATAGGTCAAATAAAACCGAGTGCAAACAAATGACTTATGCTAAATTGAATTGTTAGAAATAGAACTGTTTGATCATTTAACTGTGTGTAAACAGATGATTGATTGAATTGTTAATATACAAGTAGTAATATATAATAATACTTGGAACTGTTTGAATTTGTGGACTTATGCAAAACTGAATTGTTAGAAATAGAACTGTTTGATCATTATACTGTGTGTATATACAAAATGTTTACAAATCATATATATAAAACAGGATTTGGCATTAAATGACCAACATTGGTTGATATGCCATAAAACTAAACCAAATCAGAATTAAAAAAAAACAAAAAAACATGAAATGATAGAAGGGAAATAAGACAGTAGAAGTTTAATACCGGTGAGAAGTCATAACAGAACTAAATAAAACAAAATAATGAAAACAATACTGGTATCCTATATAAAACGAACTGAAAACAGAAAATCCACTGTTTAATAACGATGGAAGATTAAAGATAAATAAAACATCTAAAATGTCATAACTAAGTTACGTATACATCCAAACGGTATAAACAATACTTATTTATATAAAATACAATGAAATAAATGAAACAAAAGAAAATGACATTTTACCCATAATTTCATTATGGACAATAGGTAGGTGATTTCAAGTTAATTACATTGTCTTAGGGTGCCTTGCTAATAGGCAGTACCTTCTTAGTAGAACTGAGTTTATTGCTAGGTGCCCCAAAAGGGGAATGCCGATGGGACCAAGTATTTTTTGTAATGACAACACAGGAATCTGGATTAGTGAGTGGTTTCCAACTATAAAACAACCTTGCGTTAAATCCTAACAAGTAGGAAGTATGGATAAATATGGCCTTCTCACCAGGTGGCAAGGCCGAGTTTATTGCTCTGTGTCTCTGAAGGGGAATACCTAAGGCACCAATCATTTTAAGATGGCCACACAGGAGTCTCAATTTGTGTATCCCCTCCCTAAAAATGATTTCATGTCAATTCTAAGTGGGTGGGAAACCTGAAAAATACTTCATTTTTACTATTATCATAATTTTGACTTTAATTTTCTTTCATCTTTTAAGTTACAATTTACTTTTATCACAACTCAGTTCGTCATTTCTACAACAACGAAGAACGGGCATACGAATAAGCACTTGGTGAGACTCAAATTCACAACCCTCTTTGCTTCAATAAATACCTTATAAATGGAACTAGATGATTTAACAATGCTACGACGGGAACTGTTGCACTTTCTCCTCAGAGAAGCCCAAGTCTAATCCTTGATCAAATATAGAGCATAAGTATGTGGTACATTCAATGAGTTTCCAGACTTTTTTTGTACAGGCATTTAAAATTGTTGTAGACTCTTGAAAATTCAGTATGTTATTGCTATACATCTTATGAGATGACTGACCAATTTTTATGATTTCAGGTTCAAATGAACAGCTACAGCAGGAATTGGAATCATCATCATCATCATCATATCGCGCTGGTAGCACGGATATCCCTGACCCTCTCTCGCCACTCCTCCCTATCGTTCATCACCCTAGGTAGGCCTTCAGGACAACATCCTGTATCCTCACATAGCTGCTGAATGTACGTTCGAGCTGGTCGTCCTGCTTTTGCGCGGCCATGTGTAGGGATCCATAAGAGTACATCTCTTATGAGTTCATCTCTGCTTCTCCAGCAGTGTCCTGCATGTCTGGTTCGCCTAACTTGAATAGTTTTCGTGATAGGGGGCAGGTGGCCGTACAGTTGGTGTCTTGTGGGGTGTTGCTGCCAGGACTTGTTCAGGATTGCACGCAGCATTCTTGTGTAATTGCCATCTAGTTTCTTCTCCAGCCGTTTTGTTAGCGTCCATGTAGTGCATCCATATAGCAGTATCGATGTGACCGCTGCCTGGAAGAAACTGCGTTTCATTTTATCAGTTAGGTCTGATTTCCATATAATCGATAGCCTATTGATAGCTGTCCATGCCTTCGTTAGCCTCGTTTCGATGTCCTTTTCGGTTGATTCGACGCTGCTTCCTAGGTAAGTGAATTTGTCTACTAGTTTAAGTGGGGTTCCTTCTAGAGTGGAGATGTCCCCCATTTGGTTATAGTACATATATTCCGTTTTGTGTGCATTAACATAGAGGCCTATGCTTGCTGCTGCTCGTTCCAAACTATGCAGAAGAGTTTCGGCTTGGTCAGGTGTATTTGCCAGTATCGCTATGTCATCGGCGTAGTCGGCGTCGGTAATTGTTGTTGCGGGGTATCTTCTGCTTCTTTTCTTCGTCAGTTCGAAGCCATTCTCTTTGATTTTGTCAATCGATGTTCTAAGTACGTAGTCTAGACAAATGATAAAGAGGTACGGGGCCAGCGTGTCCCATTGTAGTACTTGGAATACAACCTACTAAAGCCTGATTGTCACAGCTGGTGAATTTTAAAAATGCAATCTGGACGTGAGGACACTTTAGAAGAACGATATGCAATAAAATTCTGTTTTAAACTTGGAAAAAATACCACAGAAACATATGGAATGCTTTAGACTGCTTTTGGAGCATCTTGCATGAATCGAGCATCAGTTTTTGAGTCGCATAAGAGATCCAAGGAAGGCAAGGAGTCTGTGAGGGATGATGAGAGGTGTGGGAGGAGTAAGGAAGTCAATACACCACAGTTGATTGGCCAAAGGGTTACTATGTTGAGGTTTTAAGGGAGTTCAGGAAGAGATTCCGCCGGAAGAGGCCAGCACTCTTCAAATCGGGTCAGTGGCATTTCCAGCAGGACAATGCACCAGTCCACAACTCCATCCTTGTCACAGACTATTTGACCAAGATAGGCATCAAGACAGTTCCTCGCCCTTCCTATAGTCTAGAACTTGCTACCTGTAACTTTTGGTTATTCCCTAAGCTCACAGGCTGTCGTTATGAGACAATTGAGGAGATGAAAGAGGCAGTGACGAAGGTCATTGAGACGCTCACACAAGAGGACTTCCATGGTGGCTTCCAGAAGTTGTTGGAACGGTACAAGTGCATTGCAGCCGGAGATTATTCCGAAGGGGACTAGAGTTTCATGTGTATATTATCAATAAAAGTGCCCATACGAAAAAAGTCTGGAAACTTATTTAATGATCCTCGTATCTAGTACAATTACTCACTGGACACGACTGAATTTAAATATGGTCCCCAAAACATTTTTTCTTCTGAAAGATATCGAATAATAATGTTTATGTATCTAAAATCTTTCGCGGAAAAAGAAATAATAATAATTCATTATTACTATTATGCTTTCGTCCCTGGGTGGGCTTGAACCACCAAGCATTCAGTTAACAGTCAAACGCGCTAACCGATTCCGCCACCAATGGTTCGGAAGACCTTGGTTCAATCCCAGGTCGCGTCATACCAAAGATTTTAAAAATTGTACTTGATACCTCCTTGCTTAACACTCAGTAATATAAGGTACGTATCAAGGGTAAAGTGGAGCAACCCAGGGAAAGGAGTATCGCCCTCCCCTACACCTTAGTGTAGTAGCTATTGAAAAAGGAGCCTTCTGGTCGCCCTCGACTACAGTCGCCAACTTTACTTTTATTTACTTATTCCAGTGTTTGCAACTTAGAAAACACGTAAATGACAACTTTGATGGAAGTTCTTTGAAACGAAAACGATTACTTCCTTCCAATAGAGGAGGATGATTATGTCCGTCGAAGTGAGGTACCGTTGTCACCTACTCATGTAATGGTCAATCAAATCTGAGAATGTGTAAGATATAGGAACTGAGAGAAAATCATTTTAAGCCAACCAAGGACGCAAATATTCGAACAAGGCAAGATGGTTAATCTACAGTCAGTGGCCGAATAATGATAAAGAAGAAAGATTAATCGATTTAAACATGGCAGAGCTAAAAATGCGAAAATCGAAATAAGGAACACAAAGTTAATCTGTTAGGATACTCATTTTGTACTAAAAATTTACCTCTTAGTCGCAAAAATCACCGATAATTGATTGTAAATATCCATCTCCTTTGTGGCTGGGGAGTGTGAACGGTCGGAAGTTGAAGACGTGGAATTTAAATTTAAATGTTCAGTTAAAAAAAAAAAAATGAAGATAATGACAAATCTACTCTTATCTGGATTGTGAATGTGAGTATTACATTTCTATGTAAATTTTTGTGCACTGCAGCAGGAGATTCTAGATTAGTACCAGACATTAATATTCCAAGAAAAATTATGTTATTTTTCAATTTAAGTTCTAATTCTAACAACGGATGTGAGACGGTAACTTTGTCTTTAAAAAAATTTCAAATTCAAACAGTTCTTGCTTATACTACAAGATGGAGGAAGAAAACGTGGAAAAATTGATTATCTTCCAGTAATTTGAAAAGATCTCAGTGAATTGAATTTTAAAAACAATTGGGAAAAACCGTCGGATATGTTTAAGAAAATTAATTAAATCTTTTAGGTGCCGATTGGTCACAAAATTTTGCCTCGTGGAGAGAATTTCAAACAAGTTGTAATTGGTAAAATCCATTTCAAACATGGTTAATATTTAAAAAATAGGGCACTTCAGGGGGTGTAATGGTTAGCAAGCTAGACTAGCAAACCTTCACGAGTGAGTTCGATTCTCATTGGGTGCCCCATTCAAGTGGCCTTGTGCCACATCTAAGCAAAAAGATTAGAAAATGACAAGATATTGTGCAATGTGTTCATCCACCTAATTTTTTTTTTTTAATTCTCAAAAAGGCACCCATTACTATAAACTGTCAGATCAAGGGCACCTCTGGTGGTGTAACGGTTAGCAAGCTAGACTAGCAGACCTACACGAGTGAGTTCGAGTCTCATTGGGCGCCCCATTCATTCGGCCTTGTGCCACATCAAAGCAAAGCGCTTTGTAAATTACATAAACTGTCAGATCACATCGGAACCTTGTCAGTGAACATTAAAAATAAGATCGGATTTCCAAAGTTTTCTCAACTTATTCGTTTTACATTTATAAATGAATTTATTTAAAAGGTATTTTGTAAAAGTTTGTGGAAATAAATTTCAGTCTTTTTTCGATTTTATGAAATATCGATTTCAATAAAATGTCTTAAAATTAAAATTTCAAAAAATAAATGGCATATTTAAATTATTGCAATAGATTTTTTAAAAACACACCGTGGCGCTATATTTCTCATGCTTTCTGGGCATTGGAATATGCTAAAATTTCAACATTCAAGTAATCATAAATATATAAAATCAAAATTTTTATATTCGACAACAAAAATATTTATTTCAATATCAAAACCTATCAGGACAGAAAAGAATGCTAAATTTGAATTTAAACATTACAAAAAACAAAAACAAAAAAAAAACCCAAACAAAAAACAGATCAAATATGTTTAAAAAGATAAATCTTAACTCAATAGATTTTAATTGTTTTTTTTTTGACACAGTTCTCTCTTGAATTACATTTTCTTCTTGTCTTGATTTAACAATATTTTTTATATTCACCTTTTTTGTTTGTTGAATGGCAACACTTTTTTTTTTTTTAATAATTTGAAGAATCAATTAAACCCATCTGTTTTAAAGGGGAATGCCGACACAGCTGGTGCTATTTTTGGCACCTCACATCAGAAGGTTTGCTTCCTGCTGGTCCAATCCAGTCAAGCTAGAGCAGATCTTCTAGGCAACTCCTTTTTTGAAGAAATAATTCATTTCTCCATAATAAGATTTCTTTTGGGTATTATTTCTAGGGTCCATTTAAATCGGGTACTCTTAAAATTCTTTAGCTTATAAATTGCTTTATCGATCAACTATTCACAGGTATTGTCAAATTATTTTTGTAAATTTCTTTTCATTTAAAGGAAGAGGACACATTTTTTATAATTTCAAAAATATGTGAACGATTGGCTGAAGTTTCCTTATTTATTTTTTAACTTAATTTCATTGTTTCTTTGTTCAATAAAATTTACACTTGTTAAATTTATCTGGTGGAATACAACTTTTTTCTATTTTTATCATGTCTTTGTAATTTAATCCTATATCTTATTTTTAGAAGTCTATAAATTTGATTTAAATGCATATAAAAATGTATTGCATGGAAAAAATAGATAAATAAAAAGATTGCACTCTTTATAGGTTGTTCTTCATTAAACCCGAGTCCCATGTTCTCATCAAAATCAAAGCAACCAATTTGTGAAAATGTAGATTTTAATGACACGAAACATTTAAGGCACGCACCATTCCAATTAAAACAACAAAACACAGGGCTCCGACAGAAATTGGAGATCAGTGTAGTTTTTATTTTTGGCTTGAGTAATTAAATTTGGCTTGGAATAAACTAAGGTTGTGTGAACTAGTCTAACGTTTTCATGTTTTCCGGATTCAACATTGACTTTAAGGCATTGCATTTAAAAACAAAATTTATAACAAGTTGTGACAATTTTTATTACCACCTCTCGAAAATGAAGGTCATTTTCAAACACAGCAAATCAAACTTAACTACATGAAAGAAAATTACATTTCCGACGAAATTACGTCGTGAACTGCCGTAATTTTGTTGGAAACGTAATCAACTTAAATTAAAATAAGAGCAAGACTATGATTATTTTTAAGCGACGAAGTTAAATTACAAACCGGGAAGGCAGAAGTTGCTGACTAGAGAAAACACACACACACACACACACACACACACACACACACACACACACACACACACACACATATATATATATATATATATATATATATATATATATATATATACTCAACCAGTCCGTATGAGCAGGATATGACACAAGGTCAATTTTTAAGCGGAGTTGACTGGAGAAATAAATGAAAATCACAGAAAGATGACTTTATTTAAGTAAGACGAAGGATGAAGGAAGGTGAAGACATGAAAATATAACACAAACGTATTAATAATAATACAAACTCGAATGGAGTACACTGAGTTAATTATAAAGAAGCTCGACACCAAAGTATATGATACACAAATACAATATTCATCAGTCAGAATGATGGAAAGGTTAAATACACATTTGTTTTTGGCTACCTCATGTGGTGCGATGGTTAGCAAGCTAGATTAGCAAACTTTCATGAGTGAGTTCGAGTCTCATTGGGTGCCCCATTCATACAACCTTGTGCCACATCTAAGCAAAAGACTTACTAAATTACTACAACTAATACATATTTGTTTTGGCGGCAAGCATCAAAGAAGTTGCTTATTTGAAGTTAAGCTACTGATAACCAGAACTTAATGTCTCCTGTAACTGCAAATAACCCCAACCAGCCAGGCCTTGTGCCATAACTGAGTGAAGCCAAGTAAATGTCTACAACAATCAGTCAACAAGGATTACACCAATATATGCAACAAGAAAAAGTCTGAGGGATGAAACTTAGCAATAATTAAGCCAGAACCTAACTTAGGAGAAGAAAATAGAAATTTAAAAAAAAATTTAGAAGTGTTTTGATAAATGATTTAATTGCTGTGTAAAATTGATGACTGGAGAATGAACATGGAGATTCATCTATTCTCTTGAAAACTAATCAACAAGACATTTGTTCAGTTTGCTTTTGCCTTGTTCTGTCAACAATCTTGATACAATGATCTCTCACTTATAGTTATGGTAGTAAACGGCTTTGATGTAATTTGTGTTTATTCTGCTGGAATGGTCATAAATGAATCCTATTGCTAATACTGAAAACTAGGGTATGTCAGAGACAGCTGTTAATCTTGCTTTTCAGAAGACATATTCTGAGTTTAATGCTGTAAGTTTCTAACATTTTATCTGGGGTATATGTGCACCAACTTCAGTCATCTTATACATGAATGAGTGCATTCCTGATTTTAGTTTGCAACAAAAAGACCTGTATCAAGTAATTCGTATAAACCTTTACCTAAGAATCCTATTATTTCTATGGCTAAAGACTGGACATTTGTTTCTTTTTCATTCTAAATGGCCACCATATAATGTTATAAGCACCACCCCATAAAAAACTGAAAATGATGTTCTGGAAAATGTCATCTGTTGCTTTGTGATGATTTTAAAATGATAACAATTGCCTACATTTTTAATGTATTGACAGCAAATTGATTATTTCTTAATTCTAATTCATAAAAAAAACCTGTTTACATCAAGTAAGGAATCAAGACGGTTTGTTGCTGGCTATACAATCTTTTGGTCAATTAAAATTTACAAATGATTTTTCTTACTATAAAAGAAATCTACAAAAGATTTACCAGTTATTAACTTATAAAGTTAATATTGTTCTATGGCTAATTGGGATGAGCTTAGAGTTGATGTTGTTCAAGAATATAAATAATGTACACAACAAATCAAATTATGATATCACAACATTTACACAAATTGTTTAAATTCTAAGAAACAGATGATAAAATTTGTATTATGTTAAAATCAATGTTGCAATTCTCGATGGATTTATTTAAGCATAATGGCACATCATTGGACTGACTACAATAAAATCCAAAAAATGTCTTTGCTGTGAAATCCCAAAAATGGTTTGATTTAACAGTAAATCAACCTCTTATGGATTATTTGAAATTGAAATTTGGTTCATTTGTAAATGTTAGATTACAATCATAACTAATATCCCATTGAAACCATAGTTTTAATCTCCATTAATTCTTATTTGACCATAATTTGTTAGCACACAATTATACAGTTTCAAATATTCCTATTTGACACCAAAAATTTGAAAGTAGTTGTATGGTTTCAAGTAACAAATAATATTCAATAAACAATTATACCTTCAAATAACTATTCTTAATACAAATCATTTGCACACACTCACATGGTATCAAGTATTCCTGTCTAATAAAATTAATTTTCAAACATATTCATTTGACTTTTAAATGGAACCCTAAAAGAGTGGACCAAGGAGTAATTGTAACAAAGTGGGTGACTCCTCAATTTCCAGAGTTCCAGAACTGGAGCCTCACTACCAAATACAGTTTAGTGTCATACCCAGGATACTTCCTAAAATGTCATGCATGTTAGTTTTAAAAAAGTGAGGGAAGTTAAGTATGGTCGTAAAGAATAGCGAAAATGAAGATGTCCATCTCACAACAATTAGGTCCTTGAAATTATTTTATTTCAGATGCAGAACATTTTTCTACAACACTTTATAAAAATTGCCCTGACAAGTGTTAAGATTATCTAAAGCTACATTAGTCCAGCAAGCTAGACTAGTAAATCTTTACAAGTGAGTTTGAGTCTCAATGGGTGCCTATTTCATATGATCTTGTGTCACATCAAAGCAAAAAGAGTAAATTACTAAGTATCGGATGTTTGAACAATTATGATCAGAGGGCTAGTAGATGAAAGTTTGATGGTTACTAAGAAAAAAAAAAAATTCAAGGCCACCAAGTACCTAAAGAAAGACAGATATTTGGTGGCATTGACACAAAAACAAATCTTACTGATTTTTTCGTTTGTGGGGAAAACAGATAAATGGAGACACTTCTGCTACTTAAAAAAAACTAAACAATTAATTCTACCTGGAACAACCATTGATTCTGATAGCTGGAGGATCTGCAGTAGCGATGATATTGCTGACATTAATGTGCCAAATACAAATCAACTGTAAAACATAGTGAAAATTTTGTAGACTAATTTAGTTAATAGTTTAGTTATCAATGCTCTCACTAGTAATAGAATATATGTGGGAAAACTGCCAAATAAATGAATTCTGAGTTATGCTCTGAGTACCTTTTGTGTTGCATTCATATTTGAATGAATTCATGTGGAAGCAATAATATGGTCCCACACACTGATGATAATATTTTACAACATATCTTGTAATGATATTGTATGCTATTTACTCCAGACCAATTGGATATACCCAACACTGGCAACCACCTTCAAAATATAAAATTAACTCTAAACTTTTAAAAAGATATTTGCTGTTTTTATATTTTAAAACATATTTTGATGTAATCTTCTTTTTTTTGTGTGTGTGTGGGGAACTAAGTTGAAAAAAAGTTTTATTTTACCATGTTGTCATCTGTTTGACTTCATATAAGTTCAAAAAGATTATTTTGCATTCCATTCTTCAACAGAAAAATCTTTCTCCTGAGTCCAGTAATTGAACACACAAAATTTGGTTGCTCTACATCAAACCAGAATTGTCTAGGATCGACATTAATTCTTCACAACTGAAAATTTATGGTGATCTGTAGAATAGTCCAATCACAGAACTTTTGAGGGTATAAAAAAAACAACTCCTAATCCATAAAAACACAGTATATATTTAAATATAAATTTATCATCTATGATAAAAAAAAAATCATAAAATAATCTGAAACTACTGCATTCCATCTCATTCTTGTTGAGATTTACCAACATAATTTTTGGTGGTTTAGAGATACTGAATCTTCAAATGTTTTTTTAAAATGTAATTCTGATTTTCTTTTTATGATTGGACTTCTACAGAAAAATCAGATGTAAATTTTCATCTGATTCTTATTTTATTTACAAGATTGAAATTTTAGAGAAATGTTTTTGTAATAATTTCATCTATGATAATGATCCAAAAATCTTTAGCCTTTGTTGACCTCTAAGTGCCATTTTTTTCTTATTTAGAACTAGAAAAAAAAAATCAGTTTTTATTATTTTTTTGTAGGAAAATTTTTTTTTCATTACCCTCAGAACACACCTTACTTAAGATTATTAGGTTTATCTCATTAAGCAAATGTTATTAATTCACTTTGAATAAGAATTATACTCAATCATTTTATAATTAATCAGTGAAAAAAGGAGTGTCTAAAGAAAGCTGGTGGGTATTATACCCTATCCCACACTAGAGTGGTTTCTGACACAATGCTGAGTTTAGTATTGAAATACTCATATGGTTCCAGAAATTGTTTAGTTTTTTAGGCATTTTTCTTTTTGAAATACAGGGTATCTCAATATATATGGGACCCATGTGACTACTAATAACTCAACTAATAATAATGTTGAGTTCTTTTTTGTTTCAGAATTGAAAATAGTATACTCTAACAACTATTAATCTTTGATCCCAATGTAGTGGACAAAAGAGGAAAAAAATATTTTGCATCACTACTTATTTGGAGACAAAATCGTTCAAAACTGTCTCAAAATAGATCCCATCCATTAATATGATAATGATTTATTTTGAGACAAGACCCCCCCCCAAAGATTGTATGACCTGGAAGCTGATATAGTAACAATTAAGAAAAATATTAATTTTATATCTCTAGTTCAAAGGATGCATTTTTTACAGGACATGTTCCAAATGACTGCCATTATACTTGTCTCAGTAATACATCATTATTGTATTAATGGGTTGCATCTATTTTGAGACACCCTATACCTATAGCATCAGCAATTAACTGACTCTATCTTATTCTGTACAATATGGAGGAGCAGACTAAAGTTGGAGATTGACAAGATAGGATTTTGAAATAAACTTGCCAAAAGAGGAAACATAAAGACTCTCCTTATAGCTCATTTATTACATACCTGTAACATCTAAGGACAATACTAGAAAATGTATAAATAGGGTGGTTAAAAGTCTGTCTAGTTAACTGATGGTCATGAATTCAATCAGTGGAAGAGGCAGAAAAACAACATCACAAAGAAAAACTGAAATATCTTCTCTAAGCATGGACAGCAGAGAGAGCAATTTACCCCTGTCGATTGAATTGGTTTGAAATTTCCAGAAGAAATGATTATGACACACCTGCTGAAGAAAACTTGAAACCAAAATTTTGTCACTATAACAGCCAAGATGAGGTCACTTGTTCAAATACATAAGTGTATGATAATGAATTGAATTCATGGCAGAGATAGAGTGAATATCTATAGCAAAGTTGGTAAGAATTTTTTCAAAAACATATTTTTTTCTATTTATTTTTAAGTTAGAGGGTTCATATGAAAATGAGAAAAACTACTTTAAAAAGTGAGACGAAACTTATTTGATTCAATGGTTATGAGGTAGGCTGCATTTAAAGTTAAGTGGTCCTGACACAAAATGGCAATCATTGCTGAACTAAATACAACTAAAATCCAAATAACTTGGATTTGATAGGTTTTCTAAAAAGATAGGATGACTACTTTGTTAAGTGAATCAAGATAGAATATATAACACTCCCCTTTTTTTATTATTATACACATTCAGAATTTTTTTTTTTGTATTTTGCATTACAGCAAAGTTATTTCAAGTCTCAAATCTTTTCATTGTCATTTTAGAATCTAAAATGGTTTGATTGTACTTACAATGGGAACTTTTTCTGCATATTCATTCCCTTGCAATGAACAAAAACTATTTTTTATCTAAACAAATTAATAATATTATCAATGTAATTTGAGAATGAATTTTAATAGCTAGGAGGTACTGAAAGTAATTATTTGAGATTCAGACTAAATAGAGAAATGCAAAGACTTTTTCAATGAAACTTATTAGGCTTTAAAAAATTAACTTAATGAATGCATTTAAAAGTAAATTTCTCTAGGTAAAAATTCAGTCCAAGCAAGCATTTCTTGTTTATAGGCATTTGAAACAAAACAAATAGAAAATAGAAATTTAAAAAAAAATGAGAAAATTTTACTAATTTGTTTATTAATCAAAGAAAACCACTGAACCAGACTTTGTAAAATAGTGGCTTAACACAAGTATTTGTGCATGAATAAGGGAAAAATAAAAAGACTTGCTTTTTGCAGATGTCAATGCTAATTTAAGATCACACATGATCTCTGTCATAGAAGTAGGAGAAAGTTAAGAATCTACTCTACATCAAAAAAATAAAACAACTGGTGGATTTATTGACCAGAAAAAGTACTTAATAAAAAAGAAAAAAATCAAATTGACCAATGAGTTGAATAAATAGAATTTTGTTTTAATCAAGAAAAAGAATTGGCACAACAAGAAAACAAAGATTAAGTGAGTTTATCAACAATTTATTTTAGTAGAAATAATTCTGATTTAATGTGCTTACAAAAAATAAAGGATTGAAGTAATTATATCTGATAATACTAGTTTGATTTGATGGTCCCAAAAGAATTGCAAAATATCTTATTTAAATGTGTTTTAGTCAGCATTTTTTTTGTTTTTATATTTCACTGTACCCAACTTTTTCTTAAATTACAGTTATTGTTTTTCTTAAAACCTGTGGTGTAATGGTTATCATTGTAGGAAATGGACACGGGGATACGAGTTCAAATCCTGGACAAGGCTGATTGCATTTCACATAGCACTAATACCCTTGGGAAAGGTATGAATCCAATTGTTCTCCCTCCAGCTATGGGTAAATAGTAGGGCAGACTGGGTTCTTCAGCTTTAGTGAGGCAGCTAGTCTAGGAGAAGGAAAACTCTGAATTCAGACCTGTTAAACTCTGCTTACAAATTGACCTTGTGTCATATCCTGCCCGAGCGGAGGGGTTGGTAAATATGGTTATTGTTTTTCTTAAACTACAGCAGTGGTTAAAGCAAAATAACCAAACACATGATTTATTTCAATATAAAACAACTCAAAGCAGAGAAAACAATTTAAGGCAAAACAATTCAATGTATAATATACAATTGAGAATTGTGCAATGAATTAGTTTGGTTTGGTTTGGTTTCTTTGTTTAATGGCATATCAACCAATGTGGGTTATTTAATGCCAAATCCATTCTTATAGAAAAATAATAGTGGTTCTATTTAGCCTATAGCTGGGCAGATAAGAATGTTCATACCTTTCCCATGGATATCAATCTGAAAGTAAATGTAAAAGCACAACTGTAGTTCAAACTTGCTTACGACAATCTTACATTTGAGCATGTTAGCCATTCTGCAATGGGGACTCCACTGAATAATTTTCAAAGGCATTACTGTGTGTGTGTGTGTGTGTGTGCTTATTTTGTTGTTTCTACAGAATTCATCTAAATGTGAGGGAAACAGATGAATAAACACAACAATATGGCACTAAATTTTTTTAAACAGTTTTTCTACATGCATTCCAATGATGTGGTATGGATATTGTGAAAGTCAATGACATTTTCTGTATGTATGATGGAAGTATGGAAATGACTGATGAGAGAGTATCATTAAAAGGGACATCAGCTGCATTCCTCTTAGGGCCATTAAACTGAACATTACCAAAACTGAATGAATAAATCCTTGAATTTAAAAAGGTTTACTGAAATAGAATAAAGCAATATTCTTTATTCATTATTTATAAATCTAATCCTTTTTGCACTAAAAATAAATGGTCAAATTTTATTTACATTTTACCAGATACTTGGAATCTGTCTTCCTTTATTGCCAACTGACTTTGATTCGTATCTTATCTATGACTTAAAATAAAATTTTCATTTGTAAATGATATATATAAAAAAACTTTCCCTCTGAAAGCGGGTGACACAATAAATGATTCTTGTGCATCTAATTACTTGTTGACCAAGCGATAACTCAGACCAAAATATTAATTCATATTCAAGTTAAGTAGTAACTATTTACATGTTGCTCAAGTCTTTTAGACTGTATATTTATATTTTAAAGATTAACTCGTTTTTGAAGATTACTATTGTTGGTTGGATAGTGACACAGAGTGGAATTGATGAACCTGACACAGGTTATATTCACATTGTATTGATACTCTTGGGAAATATATGAATTCACTTCAACAAGTCATGGCAGTTGATGTCCTTTTGAGCTTTGTAAAAAGGTAATCATAGGTGTTTAATAATAGGTCAGATCAGGAGTTGTTACTTGCAGTTTGTAACATAATCCAGTACAGCCTATTGTATATTATTTAGAGTGGAGATAACCAATGCCAAGTAGCCTTCATTTCCCTGAGAGATGACATGAAGAGAAATTACTCAGCATGGAACCACATTGATGGTTATGAGAAACATCCATTTATCTCTTAGCTAGTAACAGCAATTTATGGCTAATACATAAACTATAGAGATTTGGGGGGCTAGAGTGTCTTCACAGACTGAATAACTATTTTACTTCTCAATAAATCTTAAGAAAAAAGTTCAAAAATTTTATCTGTATATTTTTTTTATTAAACTGCTGCTTGCATAGACAGTATTAATTTTTCATGGTTTTCTTAGAATTAATTCCCATACTTTTCAATACAAGGTGGCTCAAATTTTTCAGTTATTAAAACTATCCATTATTCATAAGTATACATTTAAATACTTGGATGTAGATCTTCATCTTGGTTAGTATAAACAAGGTACAACAGCTAAAATATTGTGATTATAACAACTTAGATGAAAACTCTTGTTTGAACATCATCATATAACATATAACTGTATAAACTTACAATAATTTACCAAATGGAGGCGTCCCTGTGGTGAAATAGCTAAAGTGCTGACTGGGGCCTCGTTTGAACCCCTGTTGTGCTATTATGTTTACTTTCAGACTAATACCCTTAGGAAAAGTATTGAACCCCCTTATCCCCACTGCTATGGTTTAAATAATATAATTATTGTTCTTTGACACGGCATTAAATAAGCCACCAAGGTTGGTATGCCATTAAACAAAGAAATCTAACCAATTCACTAAATGTATTTTTGTCTGCTTGTCTCTCAACACATAATTCAAGGACAGCTAGAGCTATATCCACCAAATATTCTGTGCTTACTAATTGGACCCCAGAACATAATGTTACCATATGTGTCTATCAGGTTAGCTAAATTATATCTTTTGTTTAACCTTATCAATTTTCTTGTCAGAAACCAAAGTTATGACCCTTTTTTCTGGGTCACTGAAACATCAAGACTTGAATTAGTTATATTTACATTTGTAGTTCTTGTAATGGCCACCAGAAGACCATAAATGTTAACCTATGGATGATAGTTTATTTACTTCTTACAAAAATATTGTGTTACTAACTTAAAATAAGGCAAGTTTTCAGCTGGTAATTATGCATCTTAGAAATTTAGACAAAAATTGTAGTTAGATTATAAAATCTGATCAGATTATAAGACTTGAGAAAAACTAATAGATCCTATTCTTGTTTTCCCTCTATGAAGAAAACACAATTTTTAAGGAAACTAGAATTAAAATCTGTAATAAGAAAATTGAAAGAAATCAATAAAAATAAAATTTCAAAAAGGGCACAATAGTTTTTAATAAAGTATGAAAATTATTCTGTGACAATAGTTGACCCTAATTTCATTTCCATTAAAGTCATGAAATGTTAATTTCATTTTTAAAAAAAAATTTACCAAACATAAAGTAGTACTTTTAAAATTAAAAAAAAGATTGTTGAATCTAAAGCAATTTGCATTTAATATCAGTTCAAATTTTCTTTTTAAAAAATTGGCAATGGAGAATTTGATAACAGCATGCAGTACACAAACAGCCCAAGTTAGTCAAGTAAGAGTTTATTCATATTCATGTCATTGGTAATAAAAAAGGAAACTAAGAAAATCCTGAATCAATAATGGTGTTATTATGATATGAATAAAATGGTCTCAAATATTTTGTCAAGGTTTTCTCAAAAATAGTAGAAAAAAGATATATAATATATTACAAGTTGGAAAGTTTTCTTTATTTAATTTTTTGTGAAGAAATTTTACCAATACTCTTTCCATATTTTATTTAATACACTCTGATTATGTTCAAGAACAAATATTCATTCATCTATATTCAGACTTTACCAAATCTTCATGGACATTGCTTTTAGATATCAATTTAATATGTAAAATTATCACTTGTAAATGAATGAAAATTAAAGTTTGGGAAACTAAAATAAAAATCATATTATACAAATGTCTGAAAATAAAAATACATCAATTTATTGTCTTCAACACTATGCAAGAATTTAAAAAAATCTTTTTCACAAAAATAATTATCTATTTTATAAAAATAAATACTATGAATGCTATTTTTAAAGAACTTGTTGATCATACAATTGTTCATTTTTAATCTGAAAAAGAAAAGACACATGGGAAAACATTTATTTTCTTACACCTTAACCCAAATGTGATAAAAAAATATCCTAAGAAAATGTGATTTAAAAAGGATAGTAAGAATTACAAATTCATTGGTTCATTTTATAATTATCAGTGAATAAGAATAACTGTTCTGCAAAATGTTTCTAAAAAAATATATTTTAAATGTATACACACCTAAATTTTATATACAGACATAAAAAAAAACAAGAAATGAAGTTACTGTTAGAAGTACTTTTGGTATTACTTTATAATAATGAAAAAATTAAAATTTCAAAAGCTTATCTTTGATTTCTGAATCTTTAGACATAAGAAACTTTCTCTTTAGTTTATTATTTCCTTTTTTCTTGGTTTTGAATAAATCTAAGAATACCTAGGAGTCATACAACATGATACACTACAAGACTTAATAAAAAATTCTACAAGCAAAATCTAATACTTTTATTAAATATTGTTTATGCTTTTCAGTTTGAATAAATAAAAAGGTACAGAAGAAAAATGAGAAAGAGAAAGATTTTTTTCTTCTATGATTTTTTTATCTAAAGTAAAAAAATATAGTTTCAAGAAAAATAAGGAAGATTGTAGAAAAAAGGTCAGTAATAAATAAAATCAGGCAATCTTTAGATAACATAATGACATATCTTAAGAGAAAGGCTAAACCTGCCTTTATACTGTGGTATAAATACTAAGATGTCTTTGTATAGAATTTATGTATCAGATAGAAAAACATGGTTAATTGTAATAAAAAAAAATCTTGAACAGTTTATAAGTTGTTTCTATAGCATAGTTATAATATTAATTCTATTGGATCTTTCAGTATAAAATAAATTGAAAAAGGTATATGTGCTCATTTTTGTTTATATTGAGTTGGTAATAAAGCTAATTTTTAGCTTAGATGTGTTTAATTTGAACTAAATTCATTCAAAAAGATTACTTTTCATTGTGATAGCTGTCATATCAGTATGCATTTATTTTTTAATTTGCCAAAGTTGGCATATTTTGCATATGATTCTAACAGTGTAAACGGAAGTTAGCAACATTTTCAACATATACTTTTTTATTTCAAGAAAGGTAAAAATGCAATTCAGATGGAAAAAAATATTTGTGCTGTTTATAAAGAATGTACTTTGAATAACTGAATGTGTCAAAAGTGGTTTGCAAAATATTTTTCTGGATATTTTTCATAGAATACAACTTTATGAAGTTTTTGGCAATCAAATCAAGACTTGGAAATAATCAACATTATATAACAATGTAGGAGATGGCCGATCAAACTTATCCAAATTAAGAGTTGACAATTGTTTTCATCATCTTGGTTATGTTAGGAGGTGCCCGTGGTGTAATGGTTATCGTCATAGGAAATGGACACGGCGACACGAGTTCAAATCCTGGATGAGACTGATTGCATTTCACATAGCACTAATACCCTTGGGAAAGGTATGAATCCAATTATTCTCCCTCCAGCTATGGGTAAATAGTAGGACAGACTGGGTTCTTCAGCCTTGGTGAGGCAACTAGTCTAGAAGGAAAACTCTGAATTCAAACCTGTTAAACTCTGCTTAAAAATTGACCTTGTGTCATATCCTGCCTGAGCGGAGGAGTTGGGTAAATAGGATCTTGGTTATGTTAGCTGTCTTGATGTACAGCTTCCATATAAATTAGGAGTTAAAAATACTTACTGGCTTGTATTTACATGTATGATTGTTTTTTTTAAACAAATTGTAATGACTGATGAAAAGTGGTTACATTACAATAATGTAAGTAAAGTTGGCGACCTTAGTTGAGGGTGACCTGGAGGCTCCCTTTTCAATAGCTACTACACTGAGGTGTAGGAGAGGGTGCTACTTCATTCCCTGGATTGCTCCACTTTACCCTTGATGCTTACCTTATAATGCTGAGTGTTTAGCAAGGTGGCATCAAGTACCATTTTTTGAGTCTTTGGTATGACTTGACCTGGGATTGAACCCCAGTCTCCTGGACCCCGGTTAAATGTAAAATGCAGAATATTATTAAGCAAACCAAATAAACCACTGCTAAGGCTAATCTTCATCCCAAAAAGATGATATTATATATATGGTGGGATGGAAAAGAAGTCTTTTACTAGGAACTTCTGCCAGTAGGTTTTAACAAGTACTGTTCCGAATTAAACCAATAGAAGGTATCAATAGGTAAAGAGACTAAAATTTGAGAAAGGGCATAATATTCTTTCAGGATAATGTTAAACCTAATGTTTCTGGTGATCAGGCAAAAATTGTTATAGCTTAGTCGGGAAGTTTTCACTTATCTGCCATATTTGTTCATCACTTATTCCACTTTCAGATTCCACACTGTTAACAAGGTCTAGAATACACTGTCTGCATTCCCTTGCAGAGTGGTAAGATTCTAAGCAATAAATGGATGTTCTAGGTTTGACACTAAACTGCATCCACTGGTGAGGCTCCAGTTCTGGAGTTTTGGGGAGTATGGAGTCACTTCTTCTTTGCTATTACTCCCAGGTCCACTTTGACCAGGAATAGTTGTAGTACTCATTAAAGTCTCACCTGTGAGTCAAATAGAACTGTTTAAGACAATAAAGTGTTTACCAGTTTGAAATACTTGTGAAGATATATTTTTGTATGGTATATAGTTGGAGACCATAATTGTTAAACAGACTTCAACATTAAATATCCTAAAAAGGGTTGACATGCCATATAACTATTCATTTTCAAATTACCATTTATTCCAATCTACAAAATTTTCTTTTTTTTTGGCTGAGGAAGGTAAATAGTTTTACTTGGATGAAATTATGAAGTTGCCTGAAAGATGGCATAAAAATACCTTGTTCAATTAAGTTCATGTAAAAATTTAAAAAAAAGATATCTTATTTTTATTTAATAAATTGAACAAACTTTGTTACCGACCCAATACAATAAGATATAGATGAAAAGTACAATTAATTTTAATGTTATGTCTTCTTCTTCTTCTTCTTCTTCTTATTATTATTATTATTATTATTATTATTATTATTATTATTATTATTATTATTTTTATTTTTTATTTTTTATTTTTTATTTTATTTTTTTTTTTTGACAAAATATTATGTAAATAATAGAAATTAAACTATCTATAAAGATTATTCCACTCAAAAAAACAGAAACAAATAAACCATCCTTACTATGATTTACCAAATGTCATTTTTGTTTGTCTGTTAGTGAATAACAACAAGGACAACTAGAGATGTGACTACCAAATTTTCTGTGGCTTCTGATGAAATCTAAAAGCATATTTTTAGCATATTAGGTTTTGAAAATTCAAAAACATTTTAGTGACAGATTTAATTTAAAATGTATTTACAATACTAACTGGGCACTTACTTTGTGTCTATCAGTTTAGCTAAATCAAATCTTTTTGTTTAATTGTATAAAGTAGGTATCTACAGGAAAATATTTTAACTTAAAACTAAAGTTATATCTTTTTTGATCACTAGAAAATCCAGACTAAAAAATTATTTCGTTGTGTAGTATGAACAATGTTCATCAGGGGACTATAAATAATAACCAATTGATTATGTTTATTAACTTATAAATCCTTACACAAACATAGTTTAGTGTTACTTCTTAAAATCCCACCCTACATGTGGGTTTTCAACATACATTAAAATTTGCTAATACTTTTTTGATGAGCAAGCTGGATTTAGGTAGTAAAAACTATCATTCTATTTGATAGACAAAAGAACTTAACATCAGTAAACCCAAATATTTTGTCTATCAGACAAAAAACTAAACTATTAATGATAAAAAAGAATTTGCTTAGAAAAATTTATTACTGACATATTCATTTATACCAACTATTTTACAATCTTTGTTGTCAAGTAAAAATTTACACCAAACACTAATAAATAATAACTGTCTCTATAAAAGATAAATCCACATAACAAAATATTTTTATTAATCATATTTTATCGATTATATCTTATATTATCTGTTCATTTAAGTGAGTGAAACTTAAGAGATTTACACCTATAAACTTAACTAGTAATGTTTGCTTAAGCATAAAAGATTACATTAAATAATTAATTAATTTTTTTTTCTTTAGTTTTTCTTTTAAGTTTAGAAAATTTAAATTCCGTATGATTTGTTGTATCTTGCAAGCAGCATAGATTCCTGTTTATTGTTTATTGGTAAGGATTCCCTCTCAATGATTGTCCTCTTTTCCCAATGAGGTAAAAAAATACAGATCAGTTTATTATTGATTTTCATTCATAGGTGAATAAACCAGAAACCTTGACAAAATTAAGTGTTTGCATTTTTACTTTTAACCTCATAAAATTTGCTAATGCATCTTATCAGTATTTGAAATTGTTTAATTAAAAAAATAAAAAAATTGTTCAACTAATTTTTTTTCCTTTTCAAGAGAAAATGCATTCTATCATAACTCAAATAGGCAGTTTTATGGGTATTACTTAAGCATTTATCTTGGAGGCAACTCGACAGGCCAATATTTTACCATAACTAATATTAATATATTTAGGTCTAATGTACATTTCAATTTAAACATAAACTAATGAATAAAAGGATATGTGAAGCACTTAGTATGCTGTCAAGTTTTTTGCTTCACATTGATTATTTGTATACTTTGTTATTCTTCTTAAAGTGCATTTAAACTTCCTTCAATTACAATTCCTCCATCTGATTCTCACCAATAGGGATATTAAAAGTAGTGGATGAAGTCATCTCAATTAATGGCAAATATTTTATCATTCAAATGCTTTTTTTTTCTCTTTTAGTCTGAACCATTTGAATTTTTTTTCATACATAAATGTATATGTTAAGAAAACAATCAATTAATTTCTCATTGATATTCTAAATGCACTTTCCAATAACTTTTATGCTTTGATTCCATTCTTACGAAACTATCGCTGAATCATAACTTTAACCCTTTGAACCTGTAAGCTTGATATTTTGGGCTGAGTGCTATTTTACTATATATTGTAAGCTTGTTATTTTAAGTTCAATGGAATACATTAGATACTCTTTATAAAAGGCTTACTGTTTATAGCCTTATTTTTAATTGAATTATGATATAGCTTTAAACAAGAATGTGTTTGCCATTGGAGCAAGCATAATTTTTTTAGCCTAGGCAAAGGGGGTTGAAGTTTAAAGAGTTAACTAATCTCTATTTTAACTTTTTATAAATAGTTGTAAACAAATAATTCATATTTTTGTACTTTTAAAATAAGACTTAACTTAGGGGTCATTCATATTGCATCTTATAATTTTGTGTTTGATTTTATAAAATTGAAGGATTTAATTTTTATATGTTAAGGATTGAATTTAAAAAAAAAAATTCTCATCAGAAGAGCCAACCGTGAAAGTGCTCTCACTTGATGGTATCTGAACTCCCACTTCCCTTTATCCTATTTGAAGTCAGAGCAGAAAGTAGATATTTATTAAGGTAAGCTTAGTCTGATTCAGAACCATAGTAGTCAAGTATGCAGTAAGACCTCTAAATAGCTTGTAAAACTTGCTAACTCTATAATAGATGTAGAAGGTCTATTAAAATTGACATAATCAATGATACTCTTAAACAATTTTTTCTTTCTAAATGGCTAGATTTCATTAATCTGAATAAATAAACTTATTTTCAGAAACAATGATTTAACTTTTGCATAAATGTCGGTGTTGCTATAATTTCTAATGAACTTTATATCTTTATTGCAATTAATTAATTCAAGCACTCTCAAATTATTAAAACTACTTGCTTAATGGTCTTCTAGTGACCAGTAAATTTTGAATTGAATCACATCCTATTAATAGAATTTATATTTATAACCAATTGAAAATAAATAAATAAGGGGAAGTAATCAAAATTTAGTATTTAATAATAACCTCCCTTGAAAAATGATTAGTAGTGGTTAAGTTGCAAATTTGATTAAAAATTGCTTAATTCTTGAAGTTGGGGAATTTAAACACAATTGTGCTCATAAAAATCCTTGCTATGATGAGATATCTTTGTTGTATTATACTAATATGCATACAAAAATTGGATTATTATAGTATAGATTCTGTGATTTTGATTGCTTTTTTAAAAATTTTGTGAACCTAAATTTACGCTGGAATAAGGTTTTATGAAAATTACGTTCATTGTAGAGAAGTTATTTCAATAATGTGCATTGTTTGCTGTAAACAGGAATTTACTTTGAATACTATTAGAGAAATAGTGCTATGTAATATGAGTAATTTAATGAGAGTTACACCAGCACAGAAGCATTTTGAATGCCAGCCAAAGCAATGCAAATCAATATTTTACCTCTATTCATGAAAATAAGTATGGATCTGCAAGAAGTAACTTTTGTTGAAATATGGATCGGTAACAAGTGACTTTTGGTAAAGTTTTAAGAAAATAAGATTTCAGTGTAAGCAATATGGTCTCAGTATGTTGAAATACAAGGAATTTGAATTCAGTATAAAGATAAACAATTTCACTTAAGTGATGTAAGGTAAATATCAATTATAGTTTGAAGATGAGTTTTACAGTAATATAGTTAAATTACTTTTTCTTCAGATATTGATTTATTTAGATGTCTTTAGTTTATTTCTTTATTAATCTTATGAAACTTATGTAAACAGCTCTTTTATTAATAATGATAAGTAAAGAAAAAATAATTCAGTTCTTTCAATTTTGACTCTTAATTTTACCTCCACCACATATAATTATAGTATTTGTCAAAAATGATAGTATTAATCATGTTATATAGTTAATTTCTCAGCTGTCTATTCTGTGAGAAATTTTATTCTATAAAATTTGAATTATTTAGAATTCTTAACAACTTAGATTGATGAGCTTATTTTGAAAAAAAAAAGTTCTTTACAAATCTTTGATAAAATTATTCTAAAAAACCTGTGTATAATGTGAGAAATGCTATTTTATGAAAATTGAATTCTCTAAAATGCAAAACAAATTAGCAAACTAATTTTGAAAAAAAGTTCTATACAAAATTTTAATTATAAGATAAAAAAATCTACTATTTCAAAATCTGATTCAATTTGAACTGGAAATTATTTGAAAGAAAAAAAAAAATGAAATAATTAAACTTAAAATTTCTATTTTGATTTTTTTTTCTAAATGTCCTATTTTTGATATAATTTCTTTTAACTTTCTGATTAGAAAACATTTAATAAAAATATATGACTCCTTAAAATAATTATGTACTAACATTTAAATGAAGTTTTTAAAAAGAATGTAATGTAGAAATTAGAATTTATTTTATTACATGCTTGTATTCTTGTAGCCTATCTTTTTTTTTTTTTAAAGTTAACAGAAATTTGTTTATTCCACTAGTCTCATATTTATAGATTGAGAAGTATGGTTGTGTTTTAAATATGAAGAATTAATACATTTGATTAAAAAAAATTATATATAGACTTGTGAAAATTTTAGACAATGGTATTATATGACATCAGAACAACAACTTTACAAATGAGGGTAATTTAAATTTAAACCAACCCAACAATATATATACTTTTTGATATTTTTCAAAACCTTTCAGCTCTCCTCACTCATAAAACTCAAGTAGTACTTAAATATTTGTATATTTGTGCCTTTTAATATTTCTAATTTGTTCTACATGTTTTGTATTAGTTTTTTATAATTTGGTATTATTGTTGCGACCTGCTCACAAATATAAACAGATAGGATTACTCGCACTCCCTAGAAAAATTACATCCGGGTACGACCGGAAAGGACAAAGCCTTTTTTGATCCTGACCTGCTGTTACAGCTAAGAAAAGAGAATAAATTACATCTAACAACATTTACAGAACACATCTGCCAAAAATAACTCTATAAAAATGGAATGAATTATCTTCGGTAGCCTATATCAAGATAAAGAAGGACTTTATTTCTACGCCCATTTTTTTTATAGAAGAACATTCTATTCATGTGGCCCAGCAGAGTGGTATTGCATTCCCTTTATATAAACAAGCACTGAGGTCAACCAACATAGGTCTCATGCCACTCTCAGGAGCCACTCTCAGAGCAAGGCTCCACAAGGCTGAATCCTACATCTTGTGGTTGCATTCGCCTTTCCATCACATTGATATGCACAAAAGGTCCTTTTAAGAACCATTAGAGGTCTCCTTCTGTGGGTTGGAGTATCTCTGACTGTCCTTACAGACTCATCGAAGTAGACGGCGTGGAGGCACACCCGAAGAGGATTCTAAGATCATCTGGTCTTAACCATTCGGTCGGTTCCATTGTCCATTCATCCGTTTGGCTGCACAGTGCTAAAGGCAGGGGTTAGCCTTTAGCTACCGCTTCCCTATCTGCTAAGATACCACCAATCTTAGCCGCTGCCTCCTGGCCTGTTTGCTTGATACCACAGAGCTTTGGCATGGCAAAGCCATAGCTATCATCTCCGACACATCCGCACAGCTTTGGCACAGCAAAGCCATAGCTACCATCTCCAACATGTCCGTACAACTTTGGCTCAGCAAAGCCATAGCTACTGTCTCGATACGTCCGCACAGCTTTGACACGGCAAAGCCATAGTTATCGTCTCTTATAAGTCTGCGCAGCTAGGGGCACGACAAAGCCCTAGCTTCACCAATTCACTCGCTGGACTTCGTATGCACTAAGGCCTGACAAACCTTAGCCACGGTTCCCCCGTCTGTTCACTTGGTCCGTAGTACTAAGACACAGTTAAATCTTAGTCACCGCGTTTACTAGACTCTCAAAACCAAGCTGCTAACCCCGACTTCGACCATGATGCTCCAGCAATGCAGCATGGACTGTATGGACTGCCCTAGCATTGCAGCATCTAGCCCATGTATGACTCACTGTATGGACTGCTCAAACATTGCAGCATCTAGCCTATGTGCGACTCGCTGTATGCGCTAGCAACCACATCGCCCACCCCCGGTTAACCAAACACACTGTCAAAACTGGGACATCGATTTACCAACCTCAACCGACATCAGCTACCCGCAACAATCATCCAGCTGCACTTCTACGACATGACCGACCGACCTCAGCTACCCACAACAATCGTCTAGCTGCACTTCTACGACTTGACCGACATTAGCTATCTGTGACAATCGTCCAGCTGCACCTATCTATGACTCGACCAACATCAGCTACGCACAACGATTATCCACCTGCACACATCTATGACTCGACCAACATCAGCTACCCGCAACGATCGTCCAGCTGCACACATCTACGACTCGACCAACATCAGCTACCCACAACGATCATCTAGCTGCTTCTCTTCGATTCAACCATACCAGCTACCAACTCACCCATCTAGCTGAAGACACAAATTTATATTTGTTACCTTGCCTTTGTTTCCTTCATTGTCTTTGGCTGTCATTACTCACACACTTAACTTAAATCATTCACGGGGTTGACATACTTATCGGCCCCGCAACATTATTATCAACAATTTCACTGGATGCTAATGCTCTTGAGCTAGGCATGAATCCATCTCTCTTCTCCAGCAGCTATAAGTAAATAGTAGGACAGACTGAGCTCTTTAACTGTGGTTAGGTAACTGGTCCAGAAGAAAAACTCTTAATTCAAACCAGCTGTACTCCACTTAAAAATCAACCTTGTGTTATGTCCAGCTCACAGCAGAAGAGTTGGGTAAATACAAACAAATAATTAGAAATATTTCTACTTGCATGAAAGGGTCACCAATTATGATTTATTCAAAAATAATTCCAGTTTTTCTTTGTGACAAGTCAGTGCTTTTTTCTTTCAATTCCTTTTTGTTGTGATTGAACATTTTATGCTAATCATGGATTAGATAAATGGAAAACTAAGATGCACCTCCTCTAACCCTTTATAATGATACTAATTATTCATCTTGTTCAAATTTTAAATAAGATATCGCTCTATTGAATGAAAAACATTTTGAAATTTCTTGCCAGATTATTTATTTCACTCTGAGAAATTCTTTTGCCAAATTATATGCACCACGATGAATATATAAGACATTTAGTCTTTAATTGTCAGTTTCAGATGATTGAAGGAAAAAGAAAGATTACAATTGTAGATGTTGAAAAGGACTGGATTAGAAACCTATTCTCAAGGAGTTCCAGACACTTAATAATTTACTCAGTAGTTATTAAGGGTGATTAAATGTCAAGGTCAGAGATCATTGTATTTATATTGTAAACAGGATCTCCTCTTCTAAAATCATAGAAAATCAATATTTTAAAAATCTGACAAATTGCCTGAGTAGAGGTAGGTCTTCTGTATGCTCAACAAGACAAATTAGTTGTGAAAAAAAAATTGTTTTTCTATTTTTTTCTTGTTGAGACCCATTTGGTTCAGATGTTCTGGAAAGCATTTTAGAAAAAGCATGATATGTAATTTTAGGTAAAAAAGAAAAGGCCAAATAAATTTAAGGGGAGAGGGAACTCCAGATTTATAGAACTTGACATATTTCCTTGAACTTTTAAAATATAAACATTATATATTTTGTTCTTTATGAAATATAACTGAAAATCTGCCTTATGGTAGGATATTGATTTGAATAAACTGATCATAAATTTATCTGTCCCACTTTTTATTGCAGTAATAAACACAAGCATAGTGAACTATTCTTTTTTTTTAAATTGTAAGTTAATAAACATTATAGAAGTTAACATTTATGATTAACCAAGAGGCATTGTCTATGCTACAAATATAAACAACAATATGATATTTTTCAGTTTTGATTGTCTAGTCTCCCCAGAAAAAAAAGTAATGGAAAAAAAGGTCATACTTTTGGTTTCTAGTGAGAAAATTTTCAGCAAGATGTCTGCGATTAAAGATAAATATTTAGTTTAGCTAACGTTAACACAAAATAAGTGTTCAGTTTAACATTACAATTACTTTGTAAATGCAACCCTTAACTAAAAGCTTACATTTTTTTAGAATATATGCTAAAAGTATGTCCTAGAGCCCCATTAGTAACCACAAAAAGTTTGGTGACTATAGCTCCAGTCAACCTTGAGTTATATCATGATAGATGGGCAAAAAATATTTGGTTGATTATAGGAAGATAGAAGATGAAATTTTCATAAAATAAAAAAAATGTTGCGAATAACTTTTTAAAAAATTCTATATTGTACAGGTATAGATTTATATTTAATATTAAAAATAAAACAGTTATCTTGATTTCAGAAAATATCATCTAGTCCAACAGCAAAATAATGTGTTAAGTTTCTTAGTATATTTGTGGAAATACCTATTCTTCAATATTCCAAATCATTACAAAACACTCAAAATTTGTCTTCCCAGTGTTCAGTAGCACACTGAAAAAAAAAAGCTATAAACTTTGCCAGAGATCAGCACAGTTTCAGCTCCCAACAATTTGGTTGAATTCAATAAAAATATAAAATGTGGTGTCAAGACATTTTTGAATCAATCAATTCCAAGAAATTATATTTCAAACCAACATGTTTTGGGTGGGATCTATTTCAAAGGTATTTCAGAAATTTGTTTCTTCAATAAAGTCGGTTACTGCACAGATGTTGTCTGTGCCTAATAACAATTCAAAAACAACTAAGAAGTTAATAGAAAAATGAAGCTAACTAAGAAGCTTAACCTTTTTTATCAAGAGCTGGTGAAGTTTATGGATCTTTGTCTTAGTGTGCAGTTAGACACTGAGAAGAATAGTCACTGTTGTAGTAGTAATTTCTACACATTGCATGTCATTAGATAATAACTTGATAAAATAAGCAAATTTTAAGGAAATCAAGCTATAAAAATCTACTGGTCATAAGTGAACCTTTAAACTTATTCACATTGGTGATGATATGGGCAGATAACTGAGCCTTCTTTTTGTTACTGTTTACTTGTGATTATTGGAAAGAAAGTCAAAGAGTAGATAAGAATTTCAAAATCACTGGCAGTTATAAGTAAAAAAAAAGTAATTATCTATAAAACTTGCCTTTCTTTATGTGTCTCTTAATAGTTTCCTGTCGTTATGGAAATATCAATCATATAGTATAAACCTATAATGTTTAGTTGAAATCTGTCCATTACAGAATAGTAACCAATATGTATTAGTTTGATTCAAATACAACTGTATTCAACAGAAATGGATGTCTTACATGTGTACATTTATTTGCTTATTACAAACTACTATTATGGACACTCTACCAGAGCTTACAAAATTCACAAAAACAGTTTAGCACAAAACATATTCAAATTCTGTTCCAAGGTATTTTTGCTTAAAACTATCCCATAATTTCATTAAAAGAAAAGTCACTGTATCCAGTCTTTTATGTTTCTCTTGCTACCCAAAATATCCTGCTTACAGTGTATACAGTAAAATTGTGTTCAACTTAAAATATTGGACTTAGAGGTTCGAATAATTATCAGTTTTTCATATTGATGCAAAATACTGAGGTGAAAATTCAAACCAAAATTATGAAGAAACTGCTGAGATATGTAATCTTTAATTTTTTAATTCAGTTGATTGGAAAGATAGCTATTATATCTGATGACTGGACTACTTAAGGTATAAAATCTTTATTTTTAAGTGGGTAGATATTATTGTTTTTGAAATTATTTGAGAAGTAAAAATGTTAATGTGGCATGAAAAATAATTTGAAAAAAAAAAGGAAAAAAAAAAAAAAAAAAGAAGCTTTATTGAAATATCTCAGGAAATTTCACTTTTAATAATGGGTTAATCAATAATAATTAACTTCAAGGAATTCTGCTTATTTCCAAACATTAAATCACAATGTTTACAGAGTTCATCTCTAATTGAAAAAAATTCAAGATTTATTTAATTCATTTCAAACTATCCATTATCCAAAAAGTGTGAAAATTTAACTGAAAAGCAAAATTATAAAGTGACAAATAAAAAAATTAATTCCTAAAAATATTATAATTGTTTATTGTTTCTGCAATTAGATAAAATGTTTGATAAAAATCACTTTAAAATGGGTTTATTTCCAGCTGTGGGAACAAATTTGTTACCTGAAAAAGAAGTATCTTTCAAATGAAATATTCTTTGACAACAAAAAATGTCTCAAAACACAACATGATTTTTCTTTTTGATAAAAAAATGAATACTCAAAGCTACGAAAACACACCAGTTAACATCAACAATAAAATCGCACTTCTATATTTAGAAAATAATTTCATAAGATTTTGTTCAAATTAAATCTTCATAAGCAAAAGAAAAAGTCTGATAACACATTATATAGCATTACAAAGCAGAAACATGGATATATTTATGAATTAACACTCATCCATACATGCACACATTTACACATGCATGCACACACACATATATGCACGCACGCACGCACCCATACATACATACACATACACAGACACACACACAGACACACACACACACACACACACACACACACACACACACACACACACACACACACACACAGATCAATATTAGGATTGTAAACACAATACTGAACTTGCACTAAAGTAAACGACAGACCATTACAAAACATTTATATAATGGCAAAATAATGTTTAATGAATAATAAAAAACAAACAAAACAACCACAAAAACAAGGCATATGGAAAAGTGATAAAATGTTTCAGTGTTTTACTGAAAATATTTTACAAATTAAAAATAACCTGTACCTAGAATTAGTTTTAACCATTCAGTATTAAGCCTTTCAAAAGCACACAATTCAATAAAAATACATGTCTTTTGTTCATAGGCATCCCTATTTTTTGGTGGGGAGGTTCCAAAAGAATTCATAAGGAATATATCTTATTGACAACCCTCTTTACACAATAAGCACTCCACCAGTGGAGAAGTTGTAGTTAAAGTGTGAATACAATCTACTGATGACCCCTTACTCTTTGTCTGTAAGGAGGCCTGATTATGAATTGGGGTGCAAATGTCCAGTTCTTCCCACAAAATTCCTATGCCTTTCATGAATAATAATAATAGTAAATTTTCCCATAAGTTATTCTGGAAAAAATAATGGTAACAAACAGTTATGTTCATTTCTTTGTTTACAGCAGAGTTGAAAAATGATTGTATATTTTAAAGTAGGTGAAAGTGATGGATTTACACACACACATACACACACACACTCCCCCTTCTCTCTCTCTCTCTCTCTTTCACACACACACACACACACACACACACACACACACACACACACACACACACACACACACACACACACACACACACACACACACCAATGAAACAAATCAGAGAAATGTAGAACTTATCAAGGAAATCTCTTAATGGAAGATTTAATAAAAGGTTTTAAGATATTGAAAATATTTACAATATTAATGAGTAGAATTTAAAATTCTTTCTGAATCTTCTTTTAAGAATTGATTTTACCAAAAATATTAATTTTCTACACATTTTCTTTTTTGTTTATTTCAATTGTAAAATTTACTTGCAATTAAAATTTATACATCATACTAATACTAATGAAATTGTAATCGTAATAATGATAGAAATAAGAAAAAGCTTGTAATTTAGCTTCGTCTTATTATTCTGAAATTTAAAATCTGAATGATTATCTTAATAATTAAATTTTTCTAATAATTTAATTAGCAAAAATTAAGTATTTGCTATAGTTAACCTTAATAATAGATATTTTTAAAAGATAATTTCAAATTTTTTTTATCTTGTTTCACTTTTTATATTAAATGAAACCACTACATCTTAGAAATATATTAAATTGAAATATAATTTGTTATAAAATAGTAATCCTGATTAAAACTCTTGAAATATTTGCTATGTAAAGAAAATAAAAATTTAATTTGTATGCATTTATGGATAAAAGAACATACAAGAACAGACAGGAGAAATGACTTCCACATTGAATGTATTGAATAATGAATAACGTTAGGAAATCACGGTATGAGAAAGAGGATAAACAAAAAGCAAAGAAAGGAAGATGAACATGTTTCTTAGTGTATTTTGATTAATGTTTCTGCCAAAAGACTAATGCAGTACTATTCTAATGTATTTTTTTTTATTGTAACAAATTCATAATGGTACAGGGAAAGTCAGAGCAAAATGAAATATTCAAGTTCTAATGAAATTAACAAAAAATATTATTGCACATTAAATACTGGGCATGCTTAGAGGATCATTAGTACTTATATTTTGAATTATATATATATATATATATATATATATATATATATATATATATATATATATATATAAAGCTAAAATCATGTGTATGTATATTTATCATGTATGCAAGTATGAAATTGGTATCAAGTTTAATAATGAATATTTTAGCAGCAGAAATCAAGATATAGTTTTAAAAGAATAATTTGGAAAAAATAGAACAATTCAAATAAATTATTACTTATGCACTTAATACTTTACAAAGTCAATGAAAAAATGGGAATAATATGTATTGTCAACATTAAAAACTAAAAAGTATTTGAACAAATTTAAATCACTTTCATAGACTTTACAACAGATTTAAAGAAAATTTGAACTTTGTGAAAATTAAATAACATTTAAAATAGATATGGATATTATCAACTTATGGTTTTAAATAATGTAAAAAAATATACTAATAAACTTCTTGTATAATTAATATAAAAGTACACATTTTTGTGCCAAAAGATCCTTTAACTAATTCATATTCGACTACAATATATGCAATGTTGTTTTTATTCAAAATCATTCTCATTTATTATTACAAAACTATATGAAAGAATGATATTACAAGTATTAAGATATGTAAAATTTATAATTTCATAAATGAAAATGGGCAAATTAATTAAAGATATACCGATGGAAAAATTGTTTATTTCTAATAATAAATTTTTACAAGTTGCTTTTATGGGTAGATTGCTAAAAAAAAAGAAGACAAAGGATAAGTATAATTTATCCTCCATCATGAAATTAAAATATCAAATTTAAATCAAAATTAAAATATCAAATTTAAATATCAAAATTAGAATATCAAATTTAAATATCCCAGATTAAAATTTAAATATCCCAGATTAAAATTTAAATATCCCAGATTAAAATTTAAATATCAAAATTAAAATATCAAATTTAAATATCCCAGATTTTTCCCATAGCTGTTGAATGTCTAAAGATTAATTTTTCTTTTACAAAACTAAGTTTAATTATCAGATGAATTATTACTTAGTATGGAAATGACTTGCTTAATATCTATTTCAAACAAAACTGATGTATTAAATAGAAGGTGAATGAATTTTATGAGAAAATTCTTTTACAAGTTTCCTTGAACTTTAGAATTAAAATCAATCAGCTGAATTGGATACTCTTACAAAGTATGAATTTATTTAGAAGAATCTCATTCTATTTATTGCTTTTATGAACAATTTTAATATTTTACACTGATGTACTCATATCAATATCTTGATTTTAGTTGTTATTATAGAGACAATGTTTTGGCCATTGTACCCTCAAAGTTTCTTCAGATGTCTCTCATCTTAGTAACCTTTTGGAAATTTCAAACTGAACCCTTTATTCAATCCATTGGGATATTTTGTATCAGTTGATTCTTCATAGTTAATTTGTTCTTGTGATATTGCTTTAACTAAAAAGAATGAACTGATATGAGATATCCTCTAAGCATGGACAGTGCAATAAAAGCAATCTACCCATGTGGATTGAATAAATTCTCTGAAAGTTACTAATTACAAGAGAAGCCTGAAGATTACCATGGTTGAGATGTATTGACCATAATAACAACAAGGATGAGGATAATAGTTCAAATACATTTGTGTCTAATAAGGATTCCCATCTAGAAAATTCAGACAAAAATTTACAAATTTCAATTGGCACATTCTCTGATTCTCATCATTTTACATAGTGTGATTTATCTAACTTATATAGAGACTTATATTAGTATATAGTGTGATTAATCTAACTTAGAGACTTATATTAGTATAATCTGATATGTGACGATGATTTCATAAAGTAGTAGTAGTAATAAATTAGGTACATAATTTATCTTATATTTATTTTCAAGTGAATGAAGATGCAAATGGTTAGATGAATCATCCAAATCTGCTGAGAGTAATCAGAGAATGTACTGATGAAAGAAAACATTTTGGATTAGCACAACCAAATTAATCTATAGAAAATTAGTGTTTGTTTAATTCCACAGCAAACCAATTAGTCAGTATTTAATGTGCATTATAACTTTCATAAGAGTATAAAAGAAAAAGTTTGGCACTCCATCATAAACTGGTACATATGGATTAGTTTATGGGATTTTAATATTTTATAGATAACATTTAACAGACAAAGGCTAAATTTATTTATTTTTTTCCAAATTCTTATTTGAATATTTTTTCAATGCGAACATAGAATGTTTCAATGCTTCAAAATCTTTAAAAAAAATAATGAAATAATGAAATAATAATAATAATAATAATAATAATAATAATACAGCAAGCATATCAGTGGTGATAAAAAAATAATATGAGCGAACTTAACAAACTTTTTTAACCACACAACAAGGATGAAAACTTAACATAGACAGCCATAAATATAAAGATTTGAAAAAAATCTAGTCTACTTACAGAGCTCGCAATACTTGTCTCTGAGAAGTCCGAGGATGCATTTAACGGGGGCCCATTAGACATAAGGGCATTTGACTCAGTTTCAGTCTGCATGTCGAGTGAATCAGTCTGCATGACAGAGTATAAACAGGAACTCAGTCAGGCAACTGTCGCTGGAGAATCCGACAATTGGGAAAACAACTCAACAATTTGGGCATCACAGACTCCAAGACAGAGACATACAATAGTAAACTTCTCTAAGAATCATTGCAGTTAAAGAGTGAGATTCTTTGGTTCTGTTGTTCTTTTTTCTCTTTTTTTCTTTTTTTTTCTTTTTACTTTTCTTTTTTTTTTTTGTTAGTTTTGGTTTTAACTTTCTTTTTTCCAAGCCTGATTCAAAGTTAGTTTAAAAACAAATTAATTAAACTTTGATTTATGTCTGCATTCATTAGCGCATGATTTGTAAGAGCAATGCAATATGTTTTGAAGAGGGATGTAGTTTTTTTACATTTCAGGTTTTGGGCAATGTTCTTGCTTGTGATGTGATGCAAAGTGAGGTTGATAATGCAAAGTTGCAACACTGTCAGTATAGGTCATTGTTGTAGTGAATATAATAGGATCTGTAAGTTAGGTTAAAATGATTAATTTTTTAACTTTTTTCTTTCACTCACTTATTTAGATGCATTTGTGGAAAGTTAATGAGAGTTACACGATGATGTTCCCCAACCTGTCAGACAACGTTAGCTTCCTAAGAGAAACTGAAATCTTTAAAATAGATTTATTGAGTTGAGAAAAAAAAAAAAAGGATGAAAGTAAGTTCCTGATTCAGAGTAAAAAGAATACAAGTTATTTTTTTAATGGATAGATATTTTATTTACATTTTCTTTATTAGAAAAAAATTAAACTTGACAACTGACTAAGCAGTAGAAAAAATGTTTAACATAAGTGCCTTATGTTTTCATGCATCAGAACAGAGTTATTAGCAAAATAGATAAAACTTTGGCTGTTATTTTAAAAAGACCTTTGCTTTGTCATGCGCATAAAAGTAATGAATAATAAAGAAAAGAATCAATTCTTTGTACAGGATGGAACTGTTTTGCATTGGTTTTAATCAGAATAAAGTTTCTATGAAAATATTTCAAGTTTGCATGGATATAAAATAAATATTTCTTTATCAAATAACATTCATACTTATGCACATCATTTTTAAAAGACTTGATTTTAAATAGTAAATATGCAACTGGGTATATTAGTTTGGGTATTTAAACTTTATAGGCTTTATTTATGATTGCATAACTTGTGCTTATCATTTTGGAAACATTTAGCTTAATGTAATTGCTCTATTTATGCCAAGAATATTAAACTAAAATTTCTAAATATGCTTGAATATAAACAATAATATTCCAATTGTTTATATGCTCATGAATTTACTTTATCTATCTATCTATCTATCTATCTATCTATCTATCTATCTATCTATCTATATATATATATATATATATATATATAAAGAAGTTTGTAAAAGAGCACAAGGTTTGTTTTAATATTTATACTGATTTTTTCCTGTCTTTATTTAAGTCTGCAAATGTTTACTCAAAGCTTACATAGAAATTGTCCAAAATCTTTTTAACCATTATTGGTCATTTTCATGGGTAAACTTAAGATGTCATTGCTTTTGATAAATTAGTTGTTTTATTTTCTATGGTGTTTGTTACATTAAGAATTTAAATTCATATTTTTACATGTTTTGGACACAGTAAACAGTTACAATGTATGTAAATTATTTTTTATATTTTGTTTGAGTTTTCATGGTCGTTGATTGTTGAATATATTTATTATACTGTTCCTTAAGTTACTATTTACCAACCCCTCCGCTCGGGCAGGATATGACACAAGGTCAATTTTTAAGCGAAGTTTAACAGATTTGAATTCAGAGATTTCCTTCTCCTAGACTAGTTGCCTAACCAAGGCTGAAGAACCTAGTCTGTCCTACTATTTACCCATAGCTGGAGGGAGAATAATTGGATTCATACCTTCCCCAAGGTATATGTGAAATGCAGGATTTGAACTCGTGTAACCGTGTCCATTTCCTACGACGATAACGACTACACCACGGGCACCTCCTATTACACCACGGGCACCTCCTGCTACACCACGGGCACCTCCTGTTCCTTAAGTTGATTGCTGTTTTATGTAATGTAGTTTTTTTTTCAGTTTATGTAATTATGGTTTCTTATGTTTTTAGTTTTTTGTTGCAATTTATATTACATAATATGTTTGTGCTGTCTAATGACAGTGTATTCTATGTTGATTAATGTGAGCTTTGATGGTGCTCTTGTCTGATAGCCCAGTTTGCTAGGGCTATAGAATATACTGGCAGCATCTCTGCAGAAGAGTAAGGCTCCCCCAACAAGTGTCCTGGATATGATACTAAACAATCTGATGGTGAAGCTCCAGTAATGCTGGAACTTTGGGGAATGTGGAGCACCCCTTCATTGCTATTACTCACAGGTCCACTCTGGACCTGAGTGGTAGCATCTGAGAGAGTCCTATTTATGGGTCAAACAGAACTGTTTGACATTTAAACTGAGTGCAAATAAATGACATTCTAAATTGAGTTGTCAGAAATAGAACAGTTTGATCTGTGTGTAAACAATTGACTGAAGCTTAATTGAATTGTTAGTGATACATAGTAATACTTGGAACCATTTAACTTGACTTCATATATATATATATATATATATATATATATATATATATATTGGATTTGGCATTAAATAACCAACAATAGTTGATATGCCATAAAACCAAACCAAACCTGATCTTGTCTGAGAAGTGGCATTTTAGTTGTCATGAAAGGGTTGTTAACTGAGACTTAATATTTGTAGTCTTGTGCAAAGACAGAAAATCAATTAACAGACATTAAAACAAATCTTGTCTGATATTCAATAACATATGTCTATAAGTAAGATTGTTTCTAAAATATATCAGATATAAGTTTTAGAAGAGGTAAAAAAAGTATAATTTTTATTTAAAAAATAATTATTAATAATTTTTCAACTAATATATCTGTCATCAGTTAATATTTTTTTCAATTTTCAGATCATCGTTTTACAGCCAATTGAAAACAGTATAGATTAGAAATAAAGATTAAACCTCAAGTAAGACTTGAACTCATTTTTGTCTTTTCCCAGGAAGTCTGTATTAAAGCATGGCAATTGCTTAACCAATTTGATAAAGAATACCAACTGGCTGCTGAAGCTCAAATCTGATTATATAGATTTCCTTCTTTATTTTATCCAAATGCCTGATTTGCAGTCATCTTTAATCATTCTTTGCATATAATTATAATATTATAAGAAGGAGGCACTCATAGCATAATATTCATTGTTAGAAGAAATGAAATTGGTGACTTGAGTCCAAAACCTTGACAAGGCTGTTTGTGTATCTAATGCCTTTAGGAAAGGCATAAATCTATCTCTTTAGTTGGATAAACTGTGCTCTTTAGCCTTGGTATGATAACTAGTTTAGGAGAAGGAAAACTCTAAGTTCAAACTAGCTGTACTGCACTTAAACATTGACCTTGGGTTGCATCTGGCCTGTGGTGGAGTGTTTGGGTGAAAACATACTCATAAATATCATTTTGAATTTCTTATTAGATGAATCATTTTCAGTTATTATTAATTTTCAACAAGTATTTCTTTCATCTTAATATTAGTTGTGGTTAATTGCAAGGTCCCACTCATTCTACAGCTATTAATAATTATTCCTTAGTTTTAATCTACAGTTTACTATAGCCATAAAGTACCTGATATTAAGGTGAAAAAAATACTTGTTGTTGTTGTTGTTGTTATTATTATTATTATTATTATTATTATTATTATTATTATTATTATTATTATTATTATTATTATTATTATTATTATTAACAACAACAACAACAACAACAACAACAACAATACATAATATAATAATTCATTCTAAAATAATTATTTTCATTTCATTAATGGAGGATCAATCATTGTTTTAAAAATGACTCCTCAAGTTAATTTCTGAGAAAAAGACAGATACGATTGTCAAGATACTAATATTGGTTTGTTATATCCTGAAGCAAGAAAATGTACTGTAATCTTAAGTCTTGAAGCATGCAAGTGAATTTGCTGTTGGGCAATTTATTAATTCGTAGAATTTTAAATTCATGTTAATTTCATTATTTCACTGCAAAATAAGAATAGAACTTACTCCTTAACATAATAGTGATAATAAACAATTTGATGAAAGGGGCTGTTCATATTTTTTATTTAAACAAATTTTCTGAAGTAATTATACCCCTTTTTGTAAAATTTTTCTAATGAAATAAATTACATTTTTGTGTAGTTGTAAAATGGGGATTGTTCTTAAGGGTACCTGAAATCAGCAACCAGTCATTGTAAATTATTTTTAAAAAAAGGAAAAGAAAAGAACTCTTACAAATCAAGTTTATCGAATCAGACAAAGATAAAATAATTTTCTTTCTTTCTTTCTTTCAAATTAAATTAACAAAGTAACATATAGGAATACAAACAATTAAACCATATCTATACAATGATTCAGATCTAATAATCATTTCTGTATAGTCTCCCGGCCCAAAGTCATGCTCATACACACAAACTTAAAAAAAAAGATGATAAAATTAGACAAATAAAACAAAAATCCAACAGTATTTTCTTAGAAGTATTTCAATGGCTTACATTCATGGTTTTACTTCAGTGTCTCTTCAGTAGTTGAATGGCACCAGAAAATTGCTTCTTATATATCATTTAATGAGGTTCAGGTTATATTATTAAATTAAAATCTAAGATTCTTTATTTAAGTTAAAGTGATATAGTTCAGAGTGATTTTATCAATCAACAACTTCTTGTGATTTTTATATCTTTAAAAAATTTATAAGCTGAATTGAATTAAATACAATTACTTGTGATCATTTTATTCATATCTTGTATACTGAATGATGAAGGTCAGTTTTGTTATTAAGAATTAGATTATCTATCTCAGACAAACTGATTTTGAAAAATCCTTTAGGAACATCTGGTATTGTTTGTCTGATTTTTAAAAATTACAAAACTGTTTACAGTTCTGTTATGTTCATTAAGTATCTTCAGGTGATATGAAGAAGTATCTTGATTATCAAAAGGAATATAATAATTAAGTAATGATAATAAAATAATCAAATATTTTTTATTTGAAATAATAATAATCGAAAGAGATTAGATATTTTGTCTCTCAGCATAAAAAATTACTGATAATTCTAACTGGTTGTTCTATTTTGTTATCACAATAATAATACTATTGCAAATAGAATTATTTGTTTAAATCACCTGAAGATAGATTGTGAACAAACAAATTAGAACAAAAAAGTCATATATACTCATGATTATTAAATCATATGTGCTTATTTGGTCACCAGTCTTATAATATTTGTAACCTAATTATTTTATATATAATTCATTCACTGTTACATATCAAATAAATTTCAATGGTTTTAAAATTAATATCAATAATTGAATAATCATACCACAAGAGAAATAAATCAAACAAAAGCAGTCATATTATAGGGTGTAGTCAGTATAGGATTAGCATATTAACAGGTGCCAGTCAAAGAGACAAACCAATTAAGTGATCCATGAAAGACATTCTAAGATAATGCTGTGGCTTTCTAATTTACACTTTTGAACTGAAAATCAATGAAAAAATGTAAGCCAGACAATACTTATTATGGCTACCAGAGCACAGAAATTATATTTTTTAAGAATGCATAAAAGACTTGACATGGATAAATATTTTGATGGTATTTGCTTATACTGAATAGTTAATCCTAGTCTAATAAGGAGTGGCCATCTTTGCATTTAGATGCATCTTTCTAAAATAAACAAATACAGAGAGACAGAAGAGTGACAGAGAGGAGAAAAAGAGAAAGAAAAAAAATGCTGACACATTTGAGGAAAACAGAGGAAGAAAAGAAAAGAAATACAGATAAAAAGGAAACAAGCTAAACAACTCAAAATACACTTCATCATGTCAAAAACTGAACATCAGCAACCTTATCTGTTCACAAATACATTTTTTGCATACGCACAGCCATCAATCTATCATAGTCTTCTCTATATTGGTCTGTTCCATCTATTTCTCTATGTCAATATTTCTATTCTTGAATCTATTAAAGCTGGTAAAATTTCAATGTTTAATAGAAAATACAGGTATACAGGTAGCTTAATTGAAAGGCAAAAAATAGATCAACTATTTTGAAGCATTGTGAGACATTCCAAGAATTGCAATTAACAAGGCCAACGCTCAGTTACTTTAAAAAAGATGTAAGAGGCTATTTTGTTTTGCAAAAATATTTTGAAAATACTTAAGATAATCAGAAAAAAATAAGTTTAATATTATGAACAAATTGAAGTTAAGATGAAATGTTACCTTGGATAGTTAATTTAGAATTTGATTCTAAAAGGTAGAAAAATCATGGAAAGTAGTCAATCTGCTCATGCAGCAATCTTATTTTTATCCAAATGATTTTCTTATAGTTATCGTGATTAATATCAACCCTGAAGTACTGGCAATATTGACTGTTACCTAGGGTACCAAGTATAAGGAGCCACTTGTCATGTGTCTAAGATAGGAATTTCTTAATACAAATGGAAAAATGGGTAAAAAACTTGACCAATTTTTTAAAAAATTTGATAAAAACCGATTATTGTATATATGAGGTTTAAATACTTATGTTTGTGTATATAAGTGAATTTAAATATGAAATATAAGAATGTTCTGATAGGTTGGAAAGATAATCTTAAACAAGAAAAAAGAGTAAATAAAGATTCTGGCTATTGAAAGCATGTATGTGTTTGTTAGTTTTGTACACAAATATTTACTTGAATATTCAAAAATTATTTATTTGCTTAAAGTTAAAATTAACCAACTTTCTTGGAAGACAAACCATAAGATGCTATTCTATTTTCCTCATTAATTAATTATTCCTTGTACTAAAAAATAGTTAACTGAATATCTAGTTTATATAACAATAGTCAAGTTACAATTCAAAAGAGATAACAAAGGGTGAAAATCTAGTGGAGGAGGGGCACAAAGAGATTAAATATTATTTAGGTATTGACTGAAGAAAGCAATTTGAAGAATGCCATCTAAGCCGTATTCTCTACTTTTTACAAAAGCTGATTGTTTCGGTGATTGCCAGGATTGAACACATAAACAAGGTGATCCTATAATAGATATTTAGCTATATATGTGTGTGTATACATTCCATTTAGATAAAGTTATAAAGCAAGACAATTATTTCTAATTTGTTAATATCATTAGTATTTGGATCAGACCATAGCTCTTTTTGAATTGGAGGTATAGCATTTTAACATAAATATTTTTAATAAAAATAAATATAATACACTTTGATGATGTTTTTCTTAAGTGAAGAATTCTAAAATGAATCCTATACTGTAATTAAAAAAAAAAAAAATTAAATTTCCTCAATTACAATTTTTGTTTAAAATGGGATTAATAATATAATAAGTTTATTTTTCCTGTGGGTATTTAGGGTAAATGCATCTTTAGAAAGCAAATATAGTCAAATACAAAATGAATTGTTTTAGTTTTTAAATGTAAATAAAACAAGGATATCTGGGATTCTACTTCACTTGTTGTTAATTTATGTAACATACTTAACACAGTAGAATCATTAGTCATTGATGAATTCTATCAACAAATTTTCAATAATTTTTGTAAAAGATATTTTAATATTTTTCAATTTCATTTATCGTCAAAGGAATTTTAACATGAAATTTTAAAATGAAAAATGGTTTTAAAACATTTACCAGAATTAACAAATGTTGGAAGAGCTTGAAGTGTATTATAATACATAGCAGAATTAATCAAGTTTACAATAAACTTCCTTTTTTAAAAGTATTACTAATATTTTGGTTAATCAAACCCTTTTGTTTAAAATGGAATTTGCCTGTCAACATAAGTAATGCCACTTTGTATAATATATAGCATTATATTTCAGTATTGAAATGAATTTTCCATTAGAAAAGTTTGTTTGGATTAAAATGGTTTAATAATTTTCAAAGTAATTTTAGTGTGATAAATTTTGATTTAGCTCTTAGAATCAATTGTACAGTTATCATGTTACACGGGGGAAATTTAAATCTATTTAAAAAGAAAAAAAAAGCAAATAAAGTTTAGATGTTTCTGATAAATTCCAATATGTAGTCCAACAAATTTTGTTAACACTATCAATATATTTTGTGTACAAATAGTTTTATTTTTCATATTCAATAGTTTTATTTATTCATATGTATTTCAAAATTATACATTGGAATATATATATATATATATATATATATATATATATATATATATATATATATATATATATATATATAACATTTTGCTTGCATTCTATTTTTAGTAAATGTAAAATGGGTTTATATTATAAGGTTAATGTAGATAATTCTATGTGTTGAGCTTATTTAGCCAACACACACACACACACACACACACACACACACACACACACACACACATTCAATGTATCAATGTTTTGAGGATTTTTCTTCATCAAGTGTAGTAATGGAATTTGTAACTGTAACTAATATATATGTATACATTAGATGTATATACTGGATTCTACAGTATTTTGTCAAATGGTTAATGCCATGACAAGTTAATATTATGATGGTGAGTGATATAGCAACTCACTTTAAGATGAATAGAAATTTGGACAAGTTTCAAGTAAGTCTGATTGAAAAAGGGTTGTATTTTTTACCAAATATCTTGGAAAAGAAAAAGAGTTACCCTTAAAATACACCAATAATATATTAGGTATGTACAAAAGTTCCTGGTGTCATTGTTTTTTTTTAAACTTAGAGACTGAATCATAGTGTTCTATAGGTGTCAATCAAAATGTTATTCTAAGTATTTTCAAAAGTAGTTGAGTTAATTTTCTTCTAAAATTTCTGAAAATCATACATTTTTCAATAGGCCTCAAGTTCTGGCTCTCAGTTGCACTATAAGTTGGCCTGTAGTATGGAATGCAATGAACTGAATGCATACTTAAAAACTGGTTTTGAGTGCTCTGTATTCAGTGTTCATTTATCCTGTGTTAAGAAAGAGGGGGAAAAAAGAAGAAAAATAGTGGTCAGCAAGATACACATTTGATATTGCATGTTGATTCTTTCCAAGTTGAACAAGACAGCAGCAGATGCCAAGAAGATGATTGATAAAACCTATGGAGATGATGTGGTTGGAAGTAGTATGTATCATGAATGATTTGAAAGGGGTTAATTTGACTTGGAGGACAACTCACAGTGGTAGACCCCAAGAATTTGGAAATGATAACTTGCAAGATCTTTTGAATGATGACCTCACTCAGTCAACATTATAATTGGCTGAAAAGCTTGATGTCAGTCACTCAACAGTTGTAAGACTTTTACAAAGTATGGGGGAAATTGAAAAAGTGGAAAAATGGATTCCATATGAATTGACAGAGAGAAGCATTGGATAGCATCGTATCACTTGCATTTCATTTCTTGTTAGATTTGATAAAAAAAAAATCACTTTTGTGGAAGATTGTCACCAAAGATGAAAAGTGAGTTCACTAATAATTTACAGTGTCAAAAATCATGGGAATAGGAATCCAGGACAGCCAGCAGCATCAACAGCAAACCTAACCTTTTTTGAAATTGATCTGAATACTTGATGAGATAAGAAAAATATACCAAATTATGAATTGCACTGTGAAATTATTACTGCAGTATATCATGACTGACCAGTCCATTGGCCAATTGGTTAGAGTGTCCGCCGAAGGCCTAGGAGACCGGGGTTCCATCCCAGGTGAAGTCATACCAAAGACTCAGAAAATGGTATTTGATGCCTCCTTGCTTAACACTCAGCATTATAAGGGTAAAGTGGAGCAATCCAGGGAAAAGAGTAGCACTCTTCCCTACACCTTGGTGTAGTAGCTATTGAAAAGGGAGCCTTTAGGCCCCCCCTCGACTACAGTTACCAACTTTATATCATGATTGTCCCCTTAAAAATTTGAGTGCAACAATTGAAGAAAAATGGTAATTTAGAGTACAGAAAGGTTAGAAAGTTATACTTCTGTATGGCAATGTTTATGTACATATTGCTTAGTCAAGCTAAGAAAAGAAAAGGAGCTATAATGAAGTTGGAATGAGAAATTCTCCCTCATGCAGAATATTTACACAGCTTGGCACCATAAGGTTATTTGTTGCTTTGATAAATGCAGTTTTCCTGGTCAAAAATTTAAAGATATCTTCATTGTTCAAAATATCATTGACATTTTTATTTCACTAAAGCCACACTTATTTTATCAAGGTGAATAATAATTTGAGGAATGTTAGCATAGGATCATTGGAAGTCAAAGAAAATATTTTTGTGATGATAAATATATGTATTGGTTATTAATTAACTAATTTTGATTAAAAATGCTGGAAACTTTGGCACATATCAAATATATGTGTGTGTGTGTGTGTGTGTGTGTGTGTGTGTGTGTGTGTGTGTGTGTGTGTGTGTGTGTGTGTGTATGTTATTCTTCATCTTTAGATGTATAAATTGAAGATCTGATACATTGAAAAATAAATCTTTGTATGCATATACATACACCCGTGACACATATAAATGTATGTATGTATATATAATAATGTTTTCAATTTTTAAGTTCAATTAAATAGCGGTTAGAGTGTTCGCCAATGGCCCGGGAGACCTGGGTTCAATCCCAGGTCGAGTCATACCAAAGACTCAAAAAATGGTACTTGATGCCTCCTTGCTTAACACTCAGCATTATAAGGTACGGATCAAGGGTAAAGTGGAGCAATCCAGGGAAAGGAGTAGCGCCCTCCCCTACACCTTGGTGTAGTAAGCTATCGAAAAGGGAGCCTTCGGGTCACCCTCGACTATGGTCGCCTACTTTACTTTACTTAAATACAGATATTTCTTCAACATTTCATACATTACTCAGCCATCATATTCACTTATTGTAAGAAATGTAAGTTTTAAAGCTATATTTACAATAAAATTGACTCAATATTTTTACAATCTTAGGGAACGATATTTGCTTGTTAAAGTAAACTCTTTAAAGATACTAATTCAGAAATAGCAAAAAGAATTTGGGATTAAATTTTTCAGTCAGGTTAAATTTAAGATATTCTTCTGAATTTTCTTGCTCAGCCAAGATTTTCTATCTTGTTTTGGATTTTTATAATGATTTGATAAATGTTTGTCAAAACTATTATCAATTGTGGCACAACTTTTAGTCACAGGACTTATGTTTGACACTCTAATTTGATGAAAAGTCATTTCAATAAAATATGTCGATGAAAATTTGTTGGATAAAATATCATTCAATGAAAAGTTGTGCTACCATATTTATTTGATAGAGTATTAACTCTCTATAAATTTGACAAGCAAAATAAAGACATGAACTGAATACAGCCAAATAAACTCACTTTATAACAATGTGTGCTATTTTTTTCTGAGATCAAATGCCAAAAACAATATTTTCTATACTTTGTTCAATTTCAATTCATCATATATTTGAAAGTGTATTTTCAAGAACTAAAAGTAAGTAAGTAATATGTGTGCTGTATATGATTATGGATCTATCTTAAAATTAACCTAAACTCTCTCATTCTTTCATTTGAATCAAAGAATCATGAGCATCCAGTAACACACTTGACAAAATTCCAACACAAGAAGAAACAGTAGATAAACTTAAAACTTGGATTGGCAATAGGGGTAGCAAACTTTTGGAGCAGACAAAATAAATACAAATAGAATTTATATATATATATATATATATATATATATATATATATATATATATATATATTGCATACCTGTATACATATTACTTTTTATCTAAAACAGCCTAAACTCCTTTTACTAAAATTTGCACATTAACAACATACAGAAAATATTAAAAGAAGTAGAATGTACATAATGTAATACCTCAATTATTGCTATATGTATGGCTAATTAGATGACTATTTACTGTGAATTTTTAATTGTCTTCTCTGAGAAAACTTGATATTTTTCCATTCTAATTTTGTTTCAAAGCTTTCAGGAGCAATGATAGAGGTATTAAGTATCATTTATATGTAAAAGATTAAATATAGAAAAATATTTAACTTAGAAATGTACACAAAAACAGTAAGTAAAAACAGATTATGAAATAATAACTATAACTACTTCAATTTTTGTACAATTTTGCAAATATAATTCTCAGTTGAAATCGACTTTTCATACCAGTTTTGTGATAAAAAGAATAAGAAACATTTCACGGAAAAAATGTACTAGTTTTCAAAAGCAACAATTTAAGTAAATTACAGCAATTTTGTTCTTTTTTTTAAACTTTAAGCCAAAAAGTTATTTAGAGAAGAAACCTATCAAATTAAATTCAAATAACTTTGATAAGCCTTGACTTATTCATATGTGTTGGTGTGAAAGGTACAACATGAAAAATGGATTCAGGGATCAGAATTAAAATTTCAGTCAAGAATTTTTGCATTATATTGCTATTAGGATAAACATGAACCCATCTTTTATCTTACCAGCCATAGGTAAAATAGTAGAGCAAACTGAGCTCTCTAGCCTTGGTGAACAGCCACTCTAAGAGAACAGCATTGAATAAAAAAACAGAGACCCAGATCTAGGCACAGCATTATGGTTTTGTGAAATTAAAAATGCTTCCATTTTTCAAATATTTTGGCTAAGTATTTCCTGATCTTCATATCATTTGAATAAGAGAGGATTTAATTTCTTTAAAAATATTCTATAATGTATCATAATCCAAATGAAATGCATCAAGATCTTTTAAGCAACCATAATTCATTGGAAAAAAAAGAGAGAGGTGTAAATAGCTTGAATGATAAACTTTGAAATGAACATGGAAAATATAGGATGATGATAGATTACTGAAGCTTTTTATGAATTACAAGATGTTTTGTAGAAAAAAATAACCTCATTGTGTACTTAATAATTTATAGCTGTCATATAATGAAATATTTGCTTACCCAGGACTACCTATGCAAATGAAATATTTCCTTACCCAGGACTACCCATGCAAAAAATCTTGTTATAATGAGGTATGAACAAAAAGGTTTTTCCCCAGAAACTTTAGTTGTTTTTATTTGAAACAAATTAAAAATGTCACTCTGAAGTTTGTTTTTTTTTTAATAGAAAGAAACTATCCCAAATTTATATATATATATATATATATATATATATATATATATATATATATATATATGTTTGTGTGTGTATATATATACATACATACATACATACATACACACACACACACATACATACACACACACACATATATATATATATATATATATATATATATATATATATATATATATATATATATATATATATATATATATATACTTTCATCTATTATAAATTAAACTGGCTTAATTGATCATGTTCAGTTCTTGTATTTTGTTTCCATTAATTTGATAATACATTGGATAACTCAGTTTATACCCTTTTAGAAAAAAGCTTAATAATCCTTATGGTGTTTTCAGTCTTGTTTAAAGATTATACCTCCTAAATGCTATATCTTTTGAATTACTTTCCAAAAAAGAAAAAAAGCTGTACAAAGTAATGTACATGAAATTTTACAGTAGATTAAAAACAAGTCAGCCAGTTACTAGTTTATAATGCCAGAAACTTCCATATGAAAAATATGATCAAATGAAAAACCACACAAAAAAAGAAAAGATGAAAATAATTTAAACAAATACTTTATCACCATTTCAGTCATATTTATTTTTTCAGCACTGTTACATTTAAATATCAAAACCTCATTTTATTACTATCCATGAAAGAATTAAACAAAAATTGTCAATTTGAAAAAAAAAATAATGTGAATGTGTTATCTCTTTTTATTGACCACATTCCTAAATATATAAGTAAACAAACAAGTGAAAAATTGCATTGAGAATAGCAGTATTTACATTATTCACATTTTTAAATTTGCAATAGGTAAGGCTTTTCTTAAAAACCTAGAAAGTTTATTTTTAAAAAAGTAAGCAGTATATTTCTCCAGTGAATTATCTTTTAAAAAATGTCAAATTTTTTTCATCAGAATTTCATTAAAAATTAATTGAATTAAAGTGTCATTGATGCATTAAAAAAATTGTTGCCTCCAAAATTTTGAGTGAAAACTTTTTTTAAAAGATAAATTCATCTGTTTTCTTATGTATCAAAAATGTTTTTAAAATTCAATAATTAGCCAATTTTTTGTTAAGATCAAAAAAATTAGCACATTTTTTATTATACCTACTATAATCATTTCAGATTTACCAGATATTAAAGAGAGCATAAATATATCCTATCCCACAAATAGTGAACTGCATAAAAGAGTTGAATGAAAAAGATAAAAACAATAGTTTTTGTATTACAGTATATTTGACAACTGACTATTCTAATAATGCCATTTGATGACTAGCACTTTATATGCCAGTAAGGTAGCTGAACCATTGAACCTTTAGGATTCATTTGCCACAAACACCATTGTTCACTTCTAACATCCTTGCAGATTACAAGCATTGCCTGAAGAGGAATAACCTACCAAGTAGCAATGGCAAGCTTACATTTTTGACTTAGCTCACCACAATCCTACTATTCAACCTAGTCTAACAGTAGACCAATGGAACATCGCCTTCACAGTTTAAACCTGCTAGAAAATAAATCAGATATTTGACCAGTGTCATTCCAATAACATAATTCCATGCTAAAGTAGAATTTTATTCAATAAATCTGTTACATTCCCATATACCACTTAGTGTTGGATTTGAAAGTCCAAAAAGAATGTATGGTAGGGGAATGACACTGTCTTATTACTGGGCAAGGTGTGTTAGAAGTGGAGTTTTGATTGCATATGGACTTATGACCTATAAATGTGCTTGCTGAAGCAGAATTCTCAGCACAGTTAACTTCAAAACTGATGGAACAGCTTAAGATTTTATTTTGAATACTAATTAGATAAAATACATTAAATAAAAAGGAACTGGATAAGTTTTTACACAAACAGATTAACATAAATGCTTATATGCATTTTTCAGAATGATTAATAAATACTAATGGCAATAATTTCTCTGTATAAACAAAAGTCTACATCAGATGATAGAGCAAGCAACATTTTTGGTTATTTCTTGACCTCCTGCTTAAGTTTACTATGCTTAATTTCTATTTCTGATAAAAATTGTTACATATATATGCTAAAATGATTTTTGTGGTTTGATTGAATAATTTTGAAGGTTTGAATCCATGAGCATTTCTATTTGATTTACAACCTCTTAACAAGGACCTAATTATAAAAAGTCATATGCATCTTATACTAATAATCAATCAACAAATAAAGTTTTGGAGCCAAAGTTTTCCGTATGTCTATTTTGCAAAGTGTGCACTGAAAGTCAGTAAATATTCATCACATTGCTTATATTTGCCCTTTATTTACTGTCTTAAATATGATTATAGCATTTGAAAAGGTTGACATCCATAGCCAGTGATGTATTATACAGTCAGGCTTCAAATATAACTGATTTTTATCCTGCACATTCCTAGTTTTAGAAAGTTTTTTCAAACTTATTGTTATCCATTAATCTGAATTGAAATACAATATGTTTTAAAATATATTTCACTAAAATCATCATCATCATCATCAAATCATGCAGATAGCATGGAGTTCACTGACTCTCTCATCATCCATCTCTATTGTCCATTGCTCTAGGCAGATCTTCTAGTCTACATCCAGTAGCTGCACAGAGCTGATGTAAGCCCTTGTTGGTTGGCCAACACTGACACATCCATATGTAGGGGTTCATAAGAGAATGTCGCATATGATGTTCATCCTTTCATTTCCAGTAGTATGCCCTGTATGTCGTTTGTCTTACTTGGATAGTTTGTGAGATAGGAGCTAGGTAGCCATATAGCTGCTGTTTTGTGGGATGCTGCTTCCAGGATTTGTTCAAAACAGCACATAGCATTTTTGTGTAGTTCCCATTAAGCTTTTTCTTTAAGCATTTCATTATAATCCAGGTGGTGCAACCATACAGTAGTACTGACACAGCTACAACTTGGAAGAAATCACATTTTATTTTATCATTTATCAGATTTTTATATTGTCAATAACCTGTCAATAGCAGTTCATGCCTTCATGAGACATTTGTTGACATCATTTTTAATCGATGAGATATTACTACTGAGGTATTTGAACTGGTCTACTAAATTCAGTGGCTTGCTATTTAAAGTGGAGATGGCTACTTCTTGCTTAAAACACATGAACTCTATTTTATTTGCATTCATGTAGAGACCAATGCCTCCTGCTGCCGGCTTCAGATTATGCAATAGAAATTTTGCTTGGGTAGGTGTATTTGTGAAAAGTGATAGATTACCTTTTTCCTCAGTGTCTATCATAGTTTCTGTGGGATATTGTGTACTTCTTTGATTTTTTGTGTGAAACTGTTTTCTTTTCTTAGATCAATTGATGTCCATAGAACAGGCTGATTATAAACATATATGGCGCTAATGTATCTCCTTGCAAGACTCTAGTGATATCAAAGAAGTTGCTTGGTGTGTGAACCTGTGTTTTTGTAAAGCATCTGATTAAAAAAATGTATATTTAAAACTTATCCTATAGGTTTTCTCTTTTCTTAAACAACTTAATATCCTCCTTAAATAAAATACGTAACTTATATCAGGAATGCATCCTGGTCTCAATATAGAATAATCAGAAATTCTGTTATGGTCATACAATGTATTATATAATGGACTCTTCGGATGAAATAGAATTTTCTTATGTTCAATTTGATAATTAAAATACCATAATTATTCAATGGCGAATAGAATGTTTGTTGATTTGGGAGAAAGGCAGAATGATTTTTATTTGAGAAGTCAACAGATATGTATCCAAGAAATATCTTGTTAAAAGGTTTCTTAAATTTTGATAGGCTTTGTTGAAAGATAAACAGTTAAAGTATGTTTAAATATGTGTGTCTGTTAAAAATTAGTTTCATCTAATGTGTTTGTATCTATAGTGCAATTTTACTTTTAGTTTAATATTCAGAAAGTATTGAATATCAACAAAAAAGAATGAGCAGCAGAAAGTTTTTTATATTTTATAAGTACAACTTATTTAAAAAATCACTTAAATCTGGCCATTTTTTGACTACCAATAAATTGCTTGCACTAAGAATAAGCAGATAAGTCTAAATGATAATGCTTTTTATATTTGTGAAAGCGGTTATATTTTCAAAAAGTCTGAATAGTAAATATATTCTTCTTTGACAGATTTTGTAGCCTGGAAATATTTAAACCTTAATCTTAATGCCTTTATATGGATTACCTATCTAGTTTTAGTTTTACTTATACAAACAGTATCTATAATTTTTTTACAGTCTTTTACTCCAAAGCTTAATTCAAGCATATCTCTAAAGACTATGATTCTATATTATTCCAGATGTTATAATGGTGAGTACAAACTATTTTGAGTTGTTATTTTGAATTAGACCTCAGCATCACTTAAGATGCTTGCAAAATACAAGAAGTGCAAAGGCAAGGAGACAATATATGAGTGTACAGCAAAAAACTGATTTAAAAACTTTAAAAGTGGTGACATATTCTTTAAATTAAAGTCCAAAAGTAGATGAACATCGGATATTGATTATGTTTTTAAAATGCTAGGTAGAAAAGGATCTTTCCACCTACTCTTGAAACTTTCAGATCTATGATTATCAAAAGATACCATATGTAAACTTGAAAAAAAAAAACATACAGGAGCTCTCAAAGATTCTCTAAGAAATCTCTGTTGATTAAAAAACAAATATACTTTTGATAGATCTTAATATTTTTCTCATATCTAGATAAGTATAACAAATGTCAGACGGGAAATGCTAGAAGTTTGTTTTTATTCTTTAAAGTAAAGTTATTTTTCTTTTATCTATACACTTTTTTTTTTATAAACCTGTAGAAAAGTGTCTATTGAAATTTTTAAATTTTGTTTTACAGCAATTCTTTTCTGTAATAAAATTTGGAGCTGTATGGATTTTAATCAGACTAATTTCTTCCTCTTTGTTGCTTTTTGTTTTTTCATCCAGCTGCTTACTCTTGATTCAATCTCTGGTGTCTATTGAAGCCAGAGGATAACAGCCAGAATATTATGGTAAAAAAAATCTAAGATGCAGAAATTAGTTTGGACCAACTATCATTATCATCAAGTCATGCTGATAGCATAGATTCCCTTGACTTTCTCTTCATATCCATCCCTATCATCCATTGCTCTTGGCAGGTCCTCTAGCTGGCATCCAGTGTCTGCAGAGAGCTGATGAATATAAGTTTTTGCTGGTCAACCAACAATGGTGTGTCCATGTGTGGGAGCTCATAGAAGAACTTTGCTGATGAGTTAATCTCTGTTTTCCAGCAATGCTCACTATGTCTTGTTTGTCTGACTTGGATGGTTAAATAAATGGGAGGCAAGTGGTTGAACAACAGCTGTTTTGTTGGGTGCTGCTTCCAGGATTTTTTCAAAACAGCATGTAGCATCCTTGTATTGTTCCCATTGAGATTTTTCTCCAAGCACTTCATTAAAGTCCAGGTGGGGCATCTATACAATAGTATAGCTTTGAAAAATTTCCATTTTATTTTGTCAGAAAGTAGATTTCCATATGGACGATAATCTATCAATAGCAATCCATGACTTTCTTATGTGTATGCTGACATCACTTTCAGTCGATGAGATATTGCTAGCAAAGTATGTGAAATGGTCGACTAATTTCAGAAGCTTGCCATTTCATGTGGAGATGTTTAAAACATTTGTATTCTGTTTTATCTGAGTTTATGTAGAAGCTAATGCATCTTGCAGCCTGTTCTAAGCTATGCATTTGACATTCAGTTTGTGCAGGTGTATTTGCAAGAAGCACTTGATCATCTGCATAGTCTGCATCCATGATAGTTTCTATAAAATATCGTCTGCTTCTTGCTTTAGTGTGAGACCATTTTCTTTCCTTAAATCTATTGACATTTGCTGGCAGATTATAAATAGATATGGTGCTAATGTGTCTTCTTGCAAGACTCCAACAACAATATCAAAGAAATCAGTGACACCATTGGGTGAGTGAACCATTGCTTTTGTGTTTTTGTAGAGCATCATATACAATGATTGAAACACCTCATCTGACATAATTCAGGCAAAAACTAGAATAAATGTCGAAGTGATTTCAATTTTATTATTCATATTTGTTTCATGTGAAGCAAAACTTGTTATGAATAAGGTATAAAGATTGACTCTTTATCTGTTCTGTATTGCAATCCTACTGTTTAATTCTTTTTAATAAAGTAGTAATGATCAAATATTTTCAGTATGAAGTTCTTCAGAGAATAATTTAAAAAAATCATTTTCACTTCAAATAAAATTACTCACATTTAGAATTTGTACTTTTTTAAAAAAGAATATTTACTTGCTTAAAGGTCTCTTTTGGTAGCTATCAAGTTTGATGTCAAGCCTAATCCTATTTATAGATTTTTTAAAATAATTAATTGCAAATAACTGAATAAATAAGAAGTTCTCTATAATTATAATTTAAAAGTTATCTTCCTGAGAAATTATGAGTATCAGGACAAGCATGAATGCTATTATTAAGTTGGAAATTGCCTTATTATCTTAGTTAAAGCATTTTAATACTATTGTGCTAACAGAGAACTTGTGATAAAAAGTACCATTTTTCCTGTGTTAAAGAAATATACAAAAATAAGATAATTATGATAAAATTCTCTGAAATTTTAGGTACCATTTCCTGGCTTTTTTGAAAAGGAAAATCTCGATTGAAATACTATGAATGAAACTGATGAAAATGTGATAAAGCAGCTGATGTTGATCCTGAAAGTCTTTGGAGACTGTTTTGAAAAATATAAAAGATACAGGCATAAGTGTGTGATGCCTTTGAATGGTGCCATTGCTATATTTAAGCTATTTTTTATCAATATTGAATGGTTGGATACTTTCTCAACAGACCGTGTGTGTGTGTGTGTGTGTGTGTGTGTGTGTGTGTGTGTGTGTGTGTGTGTGTGTGTGTGATTATGAGTATTTGTGTGCATGTGTGAGTGTAGGCAAATGTATCTATTTTAAAATAATTTTTTTTGTATTTTTTGAATGAAGATATAAAAGCTTATAACCATTAGTTACCAACTAGTAGACAAAGAAAAATGATTTTACAGCAAAGAAAACTGAATACAAGTCATTTAGCAAACCAGAATTTGAGAACAAGTAACAAGTGATGATAGGACAATGAAATAATTGATTCTATTGAGAAAAACTAATGTAAACTAACAAAAGGGTTTATTTAGAATATGGCATTCTTTTTTCTTTTCTTTTTTTATCAATGAAGATTGTCAAGCAACATTTACTGTTTTTTTCCTTTGTAATATTTTTAAAACAAATTTCTAGAACGTCAAAGATGGGAATTTATGTGGACAAAAGTTTTTTTTAAAAATTCATATGAAAATAACTGATAAAAAATGCTAAATAACAAAATGACAGTTTTCATTTCACAAGTATTTTCAGAATCTAGAAATGAAAACTAATAAGAATCTCATGAAATAAACAGAATTCAACACATCTCATTACATACATCTGATTTGAATTGATTTATACCTGGTGAATTCAAATTAGGTGAACCAAAGATTAAACTCTTAAAAGTGTACTAACTAGGTAAAATATGAACAATAAATCTTGATGAAAACTTTAGAAGTGTTATTAACACACCAAAAATTGAACTTTTTCTTTGTATTCTTAACACAATATTTCAGCCAATCAGGTTCTTCTGCCCTTGTGCATAAGTCAAATGAGTAAATAAGGATTTTTGTTTTGCTTAGCACAATGGGTGTTGTAGAACCTTCTTCGATATGATTTAGAATTGTCCAGATATTTGGTGGATATAGTGCTGCTGGAAAGGATTGGCCCAGTTAGTATATATACAACCATTTTTAGTTTCTTATAACCATGAATTTGATTTCTTTTTCTCACAGATTATTCATTTGAAGAAGGTTTAAGGATGAATTAGCTGAAACAGTGTGTTCATAAAATCAAGAATACAAAAAAGAAATTCAATCATCTAAATAAATTCTGGTAAGTAAATCTTGAATTAGCATTTTGGAAAACTTTCAAAGAGTCTGACAGCTTTTGCTGAACTTTGCTCTGCAGCTAACTTAAGATGAAAAACATTTTTCTTGAAATGTGTAGATTGATCAAATAATAACTGCTGAAATAAATGTAGTTCCTAAGGTTTTTAAGATCAATAAGCTCAACAATTCTTGCATTTCAAAAATTGCGAATAGTATTATGATATTCAATTATTACTGATTCAATGAAAGTTAGATATGATAAATTCATTTGTATATAAAATAAAAAATGCTATACAATCTGGTCTGATTATGGAGTTATGAGAAATTCTTTTATGGTCTCTTCAGATGTAGAAAGAAATTTTAAACAAAATTTGATAAATAATAACCTATAATCATTGATTGGTAAATAAAATGGTATTAGTCAATTTATGGGTGTTTTTGATATTTTCTAAGCATAATGTAATTGCAAAATGTAATACTCATTGTTTTAATGGCATTGATAATTTTAGAACATGGAAAATTGAAAAATATAAGATTTCTTGAATAGAATTAGTTAAGTAGGGAAATTAACATAGATTATTAATTGATATGTTAGATGTACTGGAACTGTACGGAATATTGCTAATTAAACCATTTTTATTTATAATTTGCATTTAGAAGGTGGTATGATTAAGAAGCAAACAAAAATGATTAGACACTGAATGAAATACTATTTAGTGAATATAATCTCTGAATCACTGTCGTCAATTAGAATTGATAATTCTATAGCCACATACTTTTATACACTTGGAATCATTTGATATTTGCAATGTTGGTTAGCAGGTTTGCTTTGCTGATTATTACTACTGGATGCCTTACATTTGTGGCTTTGTGACATTTTATAATATAATTTTTTATAATAATGAAAATTTCTCTGTTTGGAAACTTGCAAAAATGTCCAGTCAGAGTAAATAATATCTTTTTAATTTTCATTTGAAAATGAATATATATTACTTTTGAATTTGATAAAGAAAATTGATCTTTATATTTTAATCATTCTTGTTCCAAAGTTATATGTTTGTTTATAAACAACTGAAAGTTTAGATCAACATTGGCTGACCAGCAAAGACTTACTTACATCAGCTATGTATGGACACTGAATGTAAGTTGGAGGACCAGCTGGGAGTGATGGGTGATTGGGATGGATGGAGAGAGAGAGAGAGAGAGAGAGAGAGAGAGAGAGAGTCAAGGGAACTGTGTTGTCAGCACAATTTGATGATGATGATGATGATGAACAGGTAACTGGGACATTTATCAAACAGGATCTGTTTGAGAAGCATACACTCCAAATATATAGACATACAAAACCACCCCCAAAATAGTTAAAATGGTAAAAGTTAAGCTCTTTCTGACGAATGTTGCTTTAAAATGACTTTCAATTTGAAGTTTATAAACCAACAGAAAAAGTTGACCAAGTTGACAATGATATGAAATCCCAGAATTGCAATCAGTTCTGTATCATTAAATACCAGAAATAATAAAATGAATGAATAAAAATAATTATTAAATGTGAAATCTGAATAAACCAATCTAATATCTATCAAAATTTCCAAAAAAATTGTATTTGTTTTTAAGCAGTAAAATTTTATAAAACAGTATTAAAAATTATGTGTACAAATTTTGCCCAATGAACATCTATAGTGTATTTCATAAAGGATACAACCCTAAAGACAAGAGGTGTACATTTGAAATATATCATTACAAAAGAAAATTAATTTCTTTATGACTTAAGTGTATGTTGAAAACGTTTTTACAGAAAATCTGACTTTTTACAAAAACTTCTCATTTTATGTTTAAATAAACAAAAGAAAAGTAAAACTAATTTTAAAGTTGTGAGCATTATGTTAAATGAACAACAATGAATAGTTGTATAAACAACAATGGCAACATTTAACGAGTGGTAATTAAATGTTCTTGTAAAATATTTTTAAAAAAGTTTCAATTATCTCTGCCTTGGCTTTATATATTCACTTAGCAATTTTCTTAATCTTAAAGCAGTGTAATTACAAGGGCTAATTTAAAGGACTGAGGAGCATACTCCAATAGTTCCAAGCCCCGAAGAAAGCTCAAGATTTTCTGAAAAGATTCTAATTAAATGATCAGAACAAGACACTCACCTATGGCCATGAATGTGTGTAACTAAGTCTAATTGCTTGTTCAGATAATGCGCTTATAATTCTTTTTATTGTTAGCTAAGACAAAAAAAAAGTTTGTTCCATGAAACATTTCAGTAATTTCTTTTTGCTTGATTAGCTGTAAAAAAATAAATGAATAAAATAAAGAAGAAGAAGACTTTTGTGTCCTGGACCCTAAAGACTTCTTTTTATTTTTGTTCCCCAAATTATTTTTAGTTTCTTTTCTTTATTTTCATGGGGAAACTTATTATTTGAAAGTTGATTGTCTTTAATTTCTAAGTAGATGTTGTGTAAATCTTGGGGAGAGAGGGGGAAAAAAGTCATTTTCCCTTCAATAATGATAAAGAAAGTAAAAGAAAAGACAAAAACAAGGACTTGTCTGTCTAAATAAAAGACTCTATACCTACATTCCATATAGCTATACACTCTAAATATGTTGTTTTTCCGAGTTTACAATTGCCTGTGACAAACAAAAGTGTGATTACTTAAAGAAATGCATAGAAAACACAAACCTTGTGATTCATAGCTGAAGGACAGTCAAGGATAAAGCCAAGTTGTAGGAAAAGAAGCATAATGTAACTTACAAGTTTTAAAAAATAACTTATTATTCTTGCAATTAGATAGTGAAGATTAATGTAAGCATGCAAACCAGAAGTTTACTGAGCACCTGAAAATATTTCTCACAGCCAAAATGCATAAAAGATTAATGCATGTGTCATATGATAAAAAAGAATTGATTTTATGTCTATTGGAAAATAAAGGCAATTAAATACTATGCACATGAGGCTTGATATAAACACCAATTTCTTTTTTTTTTCTTTTTTTTTGTCAAGGAAATCTGAAAGCTGATGAAGAACAAGGAAGCAGAAGAAAAAGTGGGAAATAATTCTTCATATGGAAAAGTTAATGAAACTTAAAAAAAGAAAATGGTAATTCATTCTTTACAAGCAATCTTTTCAAGAAAACTTAAGAAAGAAAAGAGTGGGCAGTCTCAGAAATTTTTCAAGTAATAGAAAATACTGTAGCAAATAGTATGAATGACCTTTCTAAAAAGTAGAGGTGATTTCACAAGAAATTTGTAAGATGATACAGTATTAAAATGAAAGTAAGACCATATTTTCCAAGAAATTTGGACAAAATATAACCAATCTCTTTGAAAAAAATTTCAATTTTTAAAAGTTGTTTTTTATAAAGAAATATGTCTTAACTTAGAAAACAGTTTAAAAATATTTTCAGTTCAAATATGATTGATATTAATGTGCATTTCCTTTTTCTCTACATCTTGGTACATGTAGTTACATAAAAAATTAAGTTCTCAGTAATATATATATATATATATATATATATATATATATATATATATATATATATATATATATATATATATAACAGGTTTAATAATGATGGTCAGAAAAAGAACCATAAAGGCAACTATTTTTTAAAAAATATTTGTACAAAGATGGATGTTTTTATAATTTCACACATAAAGTTTAATTTTAAAATAAATTAGAATGGAAATTTGTTTAACCCACAATAAAAATGTCAAAAGAGTTGCAGGTGACTTAACAAGTGGAATGATTTGGAAAATGGAATCAATCAACCAAGTTCAAACTCTAACTGAAACAGTTTGTGTTCACTTACGGGCTTCAGAAAGGCATGAATCCATTCCTTCCCAGCTATGAGTAAATAGTAGGGCAGTTGCTTGTAAAAGGCAATACATCTTGCACAGGTCAGGTCAAGGATTATTCCATCCTACTGGCACCATGTAAACCCAGTAGAACCTGTTGCATGTAACTTGATGAGGAGATAAGCACTGCCAAGTAACCCCATTGTCCTGAGAAATGCCATGAAAGGAATTTCTTAGAATAGAATACCAACAATCATATATAAAGTTAATATGGGACATTTCCATGTCCAAAACATTTAACTAAAATACTGTCAAATGAATATAATGCACATTTTATTCTGTTTCTCAAGTTTGGGTATTTGAAATTAAAAAATTCTATCATAAGCTAAATAATTATTCTAAACATACCATATATTTTGAAGATAAGTAACAATCATTTTTCTGTACATATGTTATGTTCAGTTAATGAATTCAATTGTTATAAGTTGAATTTGTTCTATTTACTTTGAAATGATAGCACTTGTAAATAAATATTGAAATTAAAGAAAATAACTTCTACTGCTTTATTTTTTATTTTTTTTTTTTTACTTTACCCGGCAAAATAAAAGCTGTTTCTTAAAGAATGATAGGAAGTGCTTTTTAAAAACCAAATTGAAGGATGTTTTATGAAATACCTGTTCAAGTGAATAAGTAATAATATCCTGTATTTTTTCCTTCATTAAAAAATCATAAAAAACAAAACAAAACAAAACAAAAAAAATAGTAGAATCAAGAAGTGATTAGATGTACATATATTTCTATGAAAGAAATTGAAAATGAATAGGTAAAGAGATAATAAAGAGAAAATGAAGTTCATAAATAGAAAAATTTCTCAATTTGAATATTATTATTATTTATGCACAGTTATTTTGAAATGACTGGATTTATTTGATTTTAATTTTCTAATAATAGAATTATATGAAGCACATGCAAACAAATGTCAGTTAAATTATCTATTTTAACCCCTCAGATCATTATGATTTATAACATGGAAAAAATATCAAATAATGAATAAATTCACATATCTAATATAGTCATCAAGTTCGTCCATAAATATTGACGGTGATGTCAACATGTCCTCATCTTTGGTAAAGAGGAAAGAGAAAAAACTGCATGAAAGAAAACAAAAGTATTGGACTGGTTTTAACGTGGAAAACAGATGGTTGGTTCAAACTCCAGCTAAGACTGTTTGTGTTCACTTTGCATTTAAGCCAATGGAAAAGTCATGAATCCATCTCTTCTCCTTGCTATAGGTAAAATATTGGAGCAGACTGGGCTCTCTAGCCTTAATAGACAACCATTCTAGGAAAAGAACAACTCTGAATTCAAAACCAATTACCAGCAACCTACATAAAGGCAGACTCTAACTAGTGACTGGAGTCTGGCAAAATGCTGCATCTTGTTCAATTGCTAGTTCTCACAGATTTTTTTGTACCACTGGAGTTATAATAGTAATAATTATATAAAACACATCAAGCAGAATACTGATTATTTTCTTTTTACTGTTTTTTTTTTAAAGTTACAATACATTGATAAAAACAAAAACACTGATTAAGATCTGATCTTGATTTTATTAGATCTCATGAAGGGCTAATTTATTTGACATTTGTTTTCGTTATTTGATTGAGAAAATAAAGAAATCCTAAGAAATAATTAAGCACATTTGCAGAAATGACATAACACTGGCTGAAGTCAAAGTTTGGCAGGTTTGATTTTGATGACCAAAAAAAGAACCATGAAAAAACCAGTTCAAAGTAATTTGTGCCATGCTACTACATTCTATAAAAATATTTGTGCAAGCTTAAATTCCATCCTTCCAAAATATAGAATTAGATTTTTAAAAAGAATAGAAAAATTACTTATGATTTTTACCACTGCATATTACTTTTCATTTAATTTTGTGATTCACGCACAAAAAGCCTATCTAAGCATTCATAATGTAAGAACAATTTGATTTTTAATCATGAATAAATCAATATTCCAGTTTCTGAAGGTGAAATTGATTCATAAAACAAGGATGAGATATAACAATACAAGATTTGAATAGAATTTAATATTCATGTAACTATTACAATCAACTTTCTTGAAATATCTGTACAATAAATAATATAAAACATAATTATGATATTATGAATAAAATAAATAATTGGGAAGAGTTTGTTTCTTCTCCATAGATGACCAAATGATTTGATGTATAGCAACCAAATTTGGTGTGCATACTTATTGAGGCCGGAGGAAGGTTTTAATATTAGAAATTTTGTCCCTCATGAGTAGAGAGGGGTTCTCATAAAGAAGAAATCTCCAACAATAACAAATAATTAGCAAGAAGCCAAGATGCTGTACAGAATATAAATTTCTAAACTTCAAAAGAAATTATTTGTCTTAGTAAAATAACTATTTACATTCAATTAATTACTTATTAGTTTTACATGTATGTCTTCAAGGTGGAGTTATAGAATAATTGTATTGTATTGTATTGTATCATAGCTTAGTTAAGACTAATAATTTTGACAAAAGCAAATCGATAAATATCTTAAGTGCTACTCACTTAGATGAAAAATATTTAATCACAAAACAGCATAAAATTCTTCACTGAATAATAGTGAATGCCTAATGTAAAAAATAATTAATGACTCTCTTTTCTGTTATGAGGATTAATCTTTTTTTGTAACCATTTGGTATAAATAATTTACAACAAAGATTTTAAAATAGAAATTGTTTAGAAAAGATTTTAGACATTTGTCTGTTAATCTCAAAGTTTGATGATTGGAAACATTTGATAATAGACTTTTTTTTGCTGTCATTATAACTCATTTCAAGTCTTGACCTCTTACCCTGGGTACATCAGCTAGTGTATTAATCACTTAAAAGCAGGGAAAGCATCAAAGACACATTTTACACAAACATGCCCACAAACAAATTCAGGTTTTTCTCTCTTTGAAACCGATTTATATACCTTTATTTAGGTTTGTTATTTTGTAAACATTGTAAATAGAAATGAGAGGCTCTAAGAGAGAATATCATAGTGATTTGTTTACTATTAATATTATTAAAATTGACTAGTATTTTCTTTTATCTTTTTTAGTTTCTTTCTTTTTTTGTTTTTTTACTGCAACTCATTTGGCCCATCAATCTACTTCAATGAAGAAAATAATAAAGGGTAAGCCCTAGATATAACTTGAAATTATGTTCCTTTTGCCTCAAAGAACCTTGTTAAACATATCATTTGCTAAGTACCTCAGTTATGAGAACCCATTGATTTGCCAAAGACAAATGTTTTGCTGTTTTCTTTTTAGATCTGGGTTAATTCCTTGCTGCAGTAGATTGACAGCCTGACAGAATTATGATTTTAAAAAAATATGGTAAGAGAAAACACTAGTCAAAATTAATGATCATAATAGTTGACAATACTTCATTTAAGAATAAAAGATTTGTAATGAAAAACTGGATGTACTTGTTAATCTGTAAAGGGTTAAGATTATCTATATTGCTTCTTTATTTATGAAATAAAATTCTTCCATTTTGAAGTTGAATAAACATAAATTTTTATGCCAGGTGACTTTGAGGGAAAAAAACACCAGGAATAATACTTTATTTAAAAGATATAATTTCACAAGCTTCAAAAGAATCTTTTATGGACTGATTAATTTAATAATAATTTCTCTGTAAATCAATTTTTAATTTATTTTAGAAGTTTACAAAACAATAAAAAAAACTGATTAATATTAACAATGAAAATTGCATTAAACATTTCTTGTTTATCTTGTGCATTAAGACTTTAATAAAAATAATATTGAATGTGTATGAAAAATTCCAAATATATTGATTAACAGGATATTCATTAACATTTGAAACTCTTTTGCATGTACACTATATTGTTGAAACATAAGGTTTCAAAAAAAGAAAATTAAAGCTGTTTACAGAAATGCTTGGACTTTCTTTCTTGAAAAAATATTTTTAGAGAATATTCAGCCTATGAGGGCTGAGTAATAGATCGACCAAAATATGATAATAATATCAGTTACATAAAGAAGGGATTCAATTGTCTGAGAAATATTTTGAATGTTAATCTCTTCAAAGTTATATGTGATACCTTATCATAAAATTGAAACTTTTTTCAAGTCAATCAACTGTAAGCTTTGTCATATATAAAATTTACTATTTGCTTTTGTAATTGCTTTCAATTCTTTCTCATTAATTTTTTGTGGCATTACACATTCAAAATTCTATCAAATTAATGTTACAGATTCAGAAACAAGGAAACTATATACCGATATATTGTGCATATGTGTCTATGATACACAAGTATTTGAGATAATTCATATCTAAATGAGTTTCTCTGTTAACTTTAGTTGCAGGAGATATTTGTATGATTTAACAAATGATAATAAAGATTGTGTGCATTTATCAAGCTATCTAAAGATAAGTAATTCTGAAAAGTATTCATGACAATGTGGAATAGAAAGAAAAGGCTGAAGGTAAATAGGCAACATCAAGTCATGACATAAGCAAAGATGCCAGCTAGTTAAAATGCAAGACATTTGTCAAAGCAACAGAGAAAAGGTAGAAAAAAAGTAATCATCCATTTCACACATCCTACCAATCCTTCTTCAGAAAATGGTTACAATAAAAGATTGTGAAGAAAACAAGGAAAAAAATAATAGAAATAAAACATGGGAATTATATTTGATGAAATTAGTGAATTAGCCAGATGAAAAATGTTTTTGAAATAATGGAAAATGATAAAATTTAGATATTTTGTACCAGATTCTTAAGCAGCAACTGGAAAGGCAGTTTTAATTTTTGTAGTAGTTATAGTATCAGAACTCATATCATTAATTTTTTTTTTATTCAAATGTAGTACAAAAATGACATTTTAAGGGGAGCTTAGTCTTATAAAGTAATTTCCCATTCAGCTCCACCAAAATAGATACAGTTGAGGTTTATAGATATGTTCCAAGACCACCTCCCCATTCCTGTACCAAAAATAGTATCATCAAAGGATATCAACACTAAAGGTATATTTAAGATATTGACACCCTATTTCATAACAATTAAAAGTAAAAAACAACAGGTTTTCTTGTTTTTGCTAGAAAGAAAAAAAGGTCCAATTTTTTGTCTAAAAAAAAGTTCTTTTTTATAAAGGATAACAGAATTGAGCTGTTAAAGTACTTAATAATATTACATTGTGATTTTTTCATTTTTTTTTTTTTAGATCTTCATAATGTTCCAGGCTAGTGTATATGTCTTGATAATAGCCCAGGTCAAGCCCATTTAACCAAAGGGAATAAACATATTTGACTTACATGAAAAACAAACTGTAAAAATGAAATGACTCAGACAAGAACATGGCAGTAGTCTATGAATAAACTTATTAAAATATATTATTAATTTGAGCTTTTTGCTACAGGATATGACTTTAATAGTTTTAAGGACATTTATATTGGCTTAAAAATTTTTTCCAATATACTATTTTCAGCAAAAAACTTGTGTCAGTATCTTTATATATATATATATATATATATATATATATATATATATATATATATATATATATATATATATATATATATAATGAAAATAAGTGAAACACCAATTAACATCTTACAGAATATTTACTTGTATACGTACAAAATTCTTTCAAATAATTTCATTGGAAGTTTTTTTTATGAAAGTAACAAAAGGTAGGCATAAAATATCTGAACTTTACCCTGCTACTTTAAATTATTTGATTCTTGGAATGAAATGAAGATCTTGCAGGTTTGCATAAGAGAAATAGTTTTGTATTTATCATGAAGTCATTACTTTTTATACCCTTTTATATTATCATTTGGAAGTTATGACAGGAAAAAATAAACATTAAAAAAGATTTGAATATTTACTTAAGTGTACACTTAGATAAATAGTGATTATTGCAATCAGAGACAGCATTAGTTATAAAGAAATTAAAAAAAAAAACACTTCAAGGTCTTCTATTTATGAACCTAATCTAAATGTAAATTTTAATGTACAAATAGCCTCACTTTCATGGAAATAAAATATATCTTTTCTGTAGATTTAACAGTAATTTTATAATTTAACTTTAGTATTACTTTTTTCTCCTAAATGCACTTTGAAAGTTCAGTTGATATTTTTAAAAAGATTACAACACTACAGTAAATGAACAAACTAAATTTGCTAAAAATAATTGATATCTTCATTTTAACTAAATACATATATTTTGAAAAATATTTTTGTTAATAAATTTTTATTTTCAAAAACTCTGAATGAAATATATTCTGGGTTATGTATAACACCTTGTATCATTAAAACATGGTGAACCCTCTTTTTAATCCATGGGAGTAGATTGTTAACCATAACATGGGAGTAGATTCTGTTAACCATAAGTGTATAAGTTGTTATTTTTTTTTACCTGTTGTCAGAACTGAATTTGCAATCTCCATAAGATTTCACTTAGAAGTTCATTAACTAAATACCTAAGCAAAATTTCTTTATTAACATTTTTAATTCAGTTTTATTCATCTTTGTAGAAATGAAATAACAACTAGATATCTGATTTATAGACATTTATATAGATATCCTTTCAGTACTTGATAGCCACATAAATCTATGCCAAATAGTTTATAATAAACCAATAAATGATTAAAGAACATATCAGAATGATGATGAATATTAAGGTATACTTTTTTTTTATCAATTTTTGTTTATAAATGCAAGAAGCAAATAATATTCTTAAAACATTTTCATTGAAAGAAAAAAGTTATTTTTTTATATTTGATAAATGTTCAAATTTTTATTTCCTCCAACAGAGAATTGCCTCAAAGGTTGCTTAACTAATGAATTTTGAGGAAAATATCTAAATTAAAAAATCAATTAAATGCTTTGTTTTTTTTACCGTTGTATAAAGAATAATTAAAAAAAGACTATTTCTTTGGAATCTGATATATTAATAAATGAAAGAAAAAAAAAACAAACTATTTTTTACTATTGTCAAAGCCTTACTAATAGCTGAAGAGAAATCAAGCTGATGGCCATTTCAATAATAATGCAACAAGTTTATAATGAAATCATCTTGATCAGCTGAGCCATTAGGCCAATTGATTTTGACTGAAGTGAAGAAAAGAGCTACTTGAATTGACATGAATAAACATGGAGAAAAATCAAGAGGCAGAAAATAGCAATACACTAATGTTTTCTAATAAGAAAAAATGGAAATTAACACTTGTAAAGATATATTATTTTTTGTTTTTTTCCTTGCCATTGAAGTCTTGATCAATATATTCTTTCTAATCATCCTCAGACTCTTTTTTTCTTTCTTTTACTTGTTTGAATTTTCCTCAAGCAAATTCAACAGTTCTTTATTTATTTATTTATTTCATTAGTATCATTATTAATTTTGATTAGATTTTCTTTCATCTAGTTTTTTTTTTATAACACCTTTCAGGTCATTACATTCTATGACTATTATAATAAGCTATGTGAATTGTAAATAAATAGCCTCAATAAAAGTTGAAATCACATCATATATCCTAGGATGTCTACAATTTTTTCTTTCATGATCATCATTATACTCATTATTAATTTTGAATGTTTTCTTTCATCTTTATAAATGTTTTTTTTATCACAACTTTATTGCATACCATGATTGTTATAGTAAGTCGTATGAATAGTAAATGAAGAAATTGCCTCTAGTAGTACTTGAACTCATAGCTGGGAAACCGTCTGACATGGATATCATCTACACTGACCTAGTAATAATGACTTAGTAGCATATAATAAAATTTAGTCACATAGCTAAACTTTCTTCATTTAATTTATTCATCTCATATTATAGTATCAGTAGATGGTATAGCTTTTAAGTTCTATCCAATGACAGTACACAAATACTATACTGAGTCTAGGTAGTGAGCAAAATTTTGATCCTAGGCAGAGTGTACATGAACTCTGATCTTAGGCAGGAGGGCTGATCTCTACATAATTCTAATAATTTTTTATGGGTATTATCCAAGTAATGAAAATATTTAATTTAGACTATTACATTATAATTGTAGTTGAGCATTTAATAGTTTAAAATTGTTGAAAACTTATTTAAAATGTTATACTCAGCTTTTGTGTTTTAAGTTTGAAATAATTGCATGGACAATACATGTGTGTTATTGTGAATGAGAGAAAAGTAATTTTTGATAAATACATAACTCTGTCAACAATATTTACATTCTCAAATAAGAGATTTTTAAGTTTCTAGATATATTTTTCAAAACTCAGGTTATTCGTAAAAGACATTTGGAATGATTCTGAAGGTATTTCACAAGAAAAAAAAGAGTCTGAGGATGAAGGTTTTTTGCAAACAATATCTTAACAAAAAACCCTGAGGGTAAAAAATTCAAGTAAAAATTAACACACACACACACACACACACACACACACACACACACACACACACACACACACACACACACACACACACACACACACACACACACACACACACACTAAAACAAGCATTATCTTGCTACATCTAATTAATACGGTAGAAGATAAAATAAATAAAGCTATAAGCTTCAAGTTAAAAGTAAAAGTTAATAAAGTTATTTGCATTGATATCAAAGAAGGAATAATATATAGCAGTGAAATCTAGTTTTCCTAGCATAATATTCAAATGAATATCTTTTGTTTAATTATGGCATAATAGAAATAGGAAGAGTAAGGGTGGGAGTTCTGCAGGCTTGGAAAAAACTTTGCAAAGTGGTAGAATCTATATGTCATGAAGTTTAACAGCTTATGCAAGACCATCATGCAAGGTACCAATAAAGGAGAATAGTTAAGGACTGCAGAGGAAAAGTTGGTCTGACAATGTAAAAGAGGAGAAAGACATGAGCATGCAATAAACTCCTCTTCTACCATCAAGACATTCCAACAATGCCAAAGGTCTAGAACCTGAACTTAACTAAAAGAAAATATTTTCATGATATTGTTTTAATGACTATAATTTATACAAGCAAACATATTCCAACCAGGTTATTTCAAAATTTGTTTACAAAAGAAAATAAATCTCAGTTGATAAAAAATAATGTTAATATCTAAAAAGAAAGTGGGGTAATATATTCAGTGTTTTCATTTTTTAAAAATCAAATAATGATAACAAAATAAACATTCTATGTATAGCAATAAACATAGACTGTTTTTGTGTTCTGTTAATTATAATATTTTTATAATCCATCTAAAAAATTTTAATAAGAAACAACAGTTTATTGCAACTATTAAGCATTCAAGATAAGAATGTAATCAATAAAAAGAGGGCTGTTGTTTCCTTTTCCTTCACATGGAAGTATTTTTTTAAAAACAATTAATGTCATAATTGTAGTTATAAGCAAAAATAAAGAAAAGAATAATTGATTGGAGAATCTAGATGAGGCAAAGTTATGATGCAAAATGATAAGCCTTTCTATCAACAAACTGAAAGATTTTTAAGTTTATGAATTGGGAATTATGTAAAAATAGGTTTTTGAATTCTAAGTTTATACTTCAGATAGCTAGGTAATTAAAATTCATCTTTATTAGAGATTTTAATGACAATAATCTTACTTTTGTGTCTATTTGCAATTTATAAGAGTAAAAGAATCTATTTATATATAATTCAAAATGACCTTCCTGGTCCCACAAATGAGAATTTACATAACAAGAAAATTTTTCATTACTCATTTGTTAATACATTACAAAAAAACTGTGTATATTTTATAATTATATAATACAAATCTTATTTCAGTATTTGTTTTTTAGTTGTCTGAACTTTTGAAACAAAGCTTGTTGATTTTTATTGTTCAATCCTGATTGCAGGCGAGTAACAATACATGAATACTTAGCACTTTCACCCAGTTATGATGAACAGAATCAGAACAAGTGACCCCCGTGGATTAAATAAAGGAAATGGTTTGAAGTTCTGTGAAGGCTCCTGAGTTTGACAAACACCTGAAGAGGGCCAGAGGACATATCAGCTGAAATGTTGTGAATATAACAATAAAGGTGAAGACAATAGTCCAAAAAGCCCGAATGATAAAAATATTTGTTTTTTTTTGTTTTTTTTCCATTTCTATTGATATTTTTGTCTAAATTTAATCAATTTGAAGCTGTAACAATATGATGAAATAATTAGTTTTATAAAATTAAAAGTTTTTAACTTTATATTTATTATTTTTAAATTTTTAAATCATTTTTAAGTTGTTAGCTATAAAAGTACTTTGTAGTTACCTGAATAAAGAAAACCTTTTAATTTTACATTATTATCATCAGTTATATATATATATATATATATATATATATATATATATATATATATATATATATATATATATATATTTTCTTTGTTAGTTTTTTTTTAATGTTTTACTTTTAATGATTTAGTTTGTAATATACTTTTTTTATGATTATTACTTGAAGGTACTATGCTAGGCATATCACCCACATACCACACTGTGTCTAGTTCTCAGAAGCAACATTTTGATAGATACACTGGTCTAAGCCAAAAGTGTCAATTTGTAGTAAATAATCCCATCATTTTGATGGGTATTATGCTAGCTGAAAATATAAAACTGGAGATTGTATAATTACAGTCATTATAAGGATATAGCTCATTAACATATATGTATACATGCAATTTCTTTTCTTATATATTTTCATAAACAAAACTTTCTTTCAGGTACTTTGAATTTCTGCATTGATTTGTATTAGAGACAAACAGTTACCAAAAAAGCTTGCAGTTAGTCTTTTGCAAGACATTAAATAAAACTTTGAAATTATCAACCTATGCTTCAACAAAGATTCATATAATTTTTGAAAAAATAAGTAACTGATTTGCACTAATATTATAATCTTTTTTCTCCCAGCCATGGATTAAATAATACCTGTACTATTGTTCTGCAAGGATGGCTTTGGCATTAAATAATCCATGAATGTTGATATGCCATTAGACAAAGAAAGTGAACTACTACTGTTCTGCAAACATGGCTTTGCATTAAATAATCCACAAAAGTTGATATTCCATTAAACAAAGAAATCAAAGAAAGAAACCAATTCTTTTTAAAAACTAATTGAAAATCTGGACAAACATGAAGCTTATAAGTTCTGTAGTGAGATATGATAGAAATGGACACAAAAGAATGTAAAATAGTTATTTTTCAAGATGAACTTTAACTCTTTGAACCCTTGGCTTCTTGACCAGCAGATACTTCCCATTTGAGCTCAGAAAATTCTCAAAAAATTGAGCGTAAAACATATTCAAACTATGGGTACAGTCATCTAATCATTGCACCAAAATGAATGGTTGTTATATTAAACCTCTTATTAATATCTGATGTGATATCCCTAAGCCTGAAATATCAGATTGACAATGTTAAGTGAATTGCTCAGGTTTATTACCCATGTGAAGACATATATCTTTATAGGGTTAACAAACCTGTACATGTGTAAAAAAAAACCCCCCAAAACAAGTGCCCCTCACAAAAAAAATTAGATTGTATAAGAAAGTAATATTTTGTTGACAAAATATTGAATACAAAATATAACAATAATTTGACTGCAGTTCTTGCTTGGATATTTCTAGCAGACAATTTTCATTGCATCCATTAATGAAAAATAAAAAATTTGAAAATTATTTGATAAACTGACAAAAAATATCAGCTAACTTAAGAAAAAAAAATCATCCACAATATTTTTGAGTACTCCCAAGTAAACCTGAGTTTGAAGTATTTAAAGATATATGAGCAGACTAAAAGCATTGTTCAAATGATAGATTACTATCTTAGCAAATAAGAACAAATAACTGACATATTTTTTTTATATCAATACTTATATCTAATAGAAACTAAAAACCAGAGGACAAATAATCAAAATTGTTTCAATCCTTTATTATTCAATGAATTATAGAATAATATGATTGTGTTATATCAAAAATATTTTAATTTCTTTACATACTTTTAATCCAAAGATTATTTCTTATTCCCATTTAAAAACTTTCTACAATTCTATCCCCCTCCTCCTAATCATCATCATCATTATCAATAATAATAATAATAATAATAATAATAATAATAATAATAATAATGATAATAATAATATGTGAAAAACTCTAATGAGTAAATAATAATAACAATAATAATAATAATAATAATAATAATAATAATAATAATGATATCATTATTATTATTTTTTTTGTTTTTGTTTTTTTAGTTATACTTTTTATTTCTGATTTTATAATAACAGAAACAAGTATTGAGATTCAAGCAATTCTGAAGCATTCTTTTAAACTTAGCTTCAATGGTGGTGAAACTGTTTGCTGAATTCAGTGAATGGAAGGAAATGATACAGTATCTGACCATACAGACCAAAAGTGGTTTGAGTATTTTAATGATGGTGACTTGTCCCTTGAAATAAAGCCTAAAAATGGTAATCATGAAATTTTAAAATACAAAATAGCAAAGAATCTGAATGTCAGTACTTGAAAATTAAAAAAAAAAAAGGATCATCAAGAGATACCACAAAAGGTGCTAGTGAGGTAATAGTTATCATTGTAGGAAATGGACATGGCAAAATGAGTTCAAATCATGGACAAAGTTATTTGCATTTCATATAGTGCTAATATTCTTGGGAAAAGTTTACATCCAACTGTTCTCCTACCAGTTATGAGTAAATAGTAGTGCAGACTGGTCTCTTTAACCTTGGCTTGACAACTGGTCTAGGAGAAGGAAAACTCTGGATTCAAACCTGTTAAACTCAATTAAAAAATTGAACTTGCATTGCATTATACTCATGGGTTGGGTAAATACATGTGTAGAACATTATCTAAGCTTAAAAAATAACATAGATGATTAAAAAGTTAAAATACTTTTGATACACCCTGATATCAATGATACAAAATGCTTTTCCCAAGCAAAAAATATTTATCATATGATTCTACCTTGTAATCTCATGATCTTTTGATTAATGGTTATATAATCTAACATATTTGAAGTTTTGCATTCAGTAATCTATCTATGCATTGAATTTCTAATGGCAGTGAATATATTTTCTGATTATTTACATTCTGTTGATAAATTATTCAGATCATTGAACCTCTTTTCGTATTTTTAGTGTCTTTGATTTAAGTTTTTGGCTGATATATTCTTCAGCTATTGTCAGGGGTATAATTTGGAATCACCTTGGTACTTGATATACCTAGCACTGCTGGAATGGATTGGTCTGATTAGTTTATTAGTGGACATATTTTGTTGTCATTTGAGTACCTTACATGGTGTAATGGTTAGTGACTGGATTAGTGAGTTTGAATCTCAAAGAGTGCTTCATAATTCCAGCCTTGTGCCACAATTAAGCTAAGCTTACTAAATAAGTATCTTGTTGCCATTTTAATTTCTTACATAAAAAATAACTTTTTTTTCATGAATTATAATAATTACATAGCATCATGACTTAGGACTAACAACTGAGACAAAATAAAAACGTTTAAATTGATAATTTTCTAAGATATCATTCCCTTAAAAAAATTTCCATACAAAAGTTAAAGAAATTTCACATGGATTATACACCTGACAAGTGCTAAAGAATGAATCAAGTGAAATGCATCAATAACATCAAGAATACAAAGAAGCGGTCAGATGAGTGAATGGTTTCTGGTATGAATATCTATATATTTAATCAATAAAAAAATATTATAGTTAGATGAACTAATATAAAAACTTATCATATTTAATGGAGGGTAAAAGAATTGAAAAGTAAATAGAAAACTGTAAAATAAGTTCGCATATTTTTACTTGTATTTGAAGCTGAAGTGATGGAAAAGAATTAACAAAGAAGCAGGAATTAATCAGAGCTAATTTTAATGACAAGGAACTCTGAATAAAATCTGTCTGTAGGATTTAATCATGTTTAAAAAAATGTTTTGTACAATCAAAACGATCATCAATCAATATGGTCTTTTCATTGCAGATCTTCAATATAGATAAAATAGAAATAAATCAGAGGATTATGATGGAGTAATTTCCTAGATGAAACGTCTACTCAGATGATAACAGAACATTGCATGACTTGAAAAAAAGATTCAGATTGAAATCCGAGCTCTTCAGGAACAAAGAAAAGAGGTGAGATTCATCTTTGAGCTATTCATGTTCTTTCTATAAGTTTATCATGAATCTAACATGCACACATCAGGCAATTCATTTCTAAAACATAATTCATGCACTGCTTACATTTCATTCCATATATAATGAGAATTTCAAGAACAATCAGTGATTTGATTTGTAAAGATTAAAGACAGCCAAAAATGAAATGTTCAGAATATAATAATGCATGTGAAATAAGCAGAATTAGTATGAAGATGTATAAGTGATTGATTTTAGGATTTTTGATAAAAGAAACATGAAGTCCATAAAATAAGAAGATTTTGCCAAGGCAACAAAGACTTGAAACCTATTCACTTGAGGATTAAAAATGATTTGATTAAATCAGTGCCAATATTTCAATTGACCAGTCACCTAATTTTTTAAAGAAATATTTGTGAGTCTGAGCAATAAATATGCACCAAATTTTAATAATTTACAGGATTTATTAATACTAGTTAAATAATGGAAAACCAAAACAAACAAGGCACATATTTGTTTTGGTTTCTTTGTTTTAATGGCATATCAACCTTCATGAGTTATTTAATGTAGAAAGATACTAGTGGTACTGTTTAATCCATAGCTAGGGGAATAAGGGAGTTCATGCCTTCCCAAGAGTATTAGTCTGAATGTGAATGTAATTGCATGACTAGAGTTTAAATCCGCTTACTATGATACCATACTCCAATACTACTATGCCACAGAGACTCCCCACACATGTATGAAGATAACAATAAAACCTACAGTGAATCATGAATAAACTAGAAAGTAAGAAATAAATTTAGATAAGAATTGGAGGGACAGCAGAGTTTTTCATCAGAAGGAAATTTTTTTCATATATGTTAGGTATAAAAGAAAAAAAGATAGTTTTGATTGATTGCCACAGCTTTTTCTTCAACAGATTTTTGACATTTCATTAGAGAATGTCTCTCAAGAGAAATTGCATACAAATGCATATGAACATTTTTCAGTCAACATAAATTTTGAAAAGTAAAAATTAGTTTTTGTAATTAAATCAGATGCTTGAAAATTAAATATTGCAGAAAAATTTCATTATCTACATTAATAGGTGCAAAGTATATTTTACTTCAATTATTGTTTAAAAAAATGAAATAAGTAGAAGTAATAATGAATAATTTTTCTGTTTGTCTTGTTGTATCTACAGTTTTCTTACTCAATGTGGATGAATACTTCAGCTAGTTGTATATTAATTAGCTAAATATCATTACTAAATACAATAAAAAATCAAAATATTATCAGGTCCCTCTGGTAACTAATGAGATAGAAACATTATCATATTACTGCTTTTATTAAAATAGATTCATATTTGTTGGAATCAAATTGAATTGCCCAGTATCATTTGGAATTTTGATACAAATTAGAATTTATTTTATTCTTGATTAAAATCACATTAATATTTCTGTTCACAAATAATTTCAATAAAAATGTAAATGTAATTATTTAAAATTATATCAAAATGATTATTCTAAATGTTTAATTTAAAAAAATCCTTTATTTGAAAATGGTAATTCTACAATATGGAATATATCATAGCATGTTTTTCCATTATCAATAGTAATAACTATATTTTTCTTTCAAAATCACCATCTGTGAATATCTGCTGCCACTGTTCTAGAGGTAAGAGCAAATTAATATATTCAAAATATATTTCACTGGTAACCCTGATAGGCATTCCACTGGTAGTACAAGTTGTAGGAATAGTAAAGTTAATCAAGTACAACCTACTGGATGACATTTTCCCTCCATAAAAAGCTTGATCCAGAGGGGAATGTAAATGATCCATTTGCAACCTAACAACTAACAGCCCTTAATATTGCTATTTCTTAGTAATTCAAATTTACAAACTCCTTATAAAATATAAACCAATAGGAAATAATTTTCCATATTGTGAATTTTCTTGTATTAAATATTCTTGTTATGATAAAATAGCTGTTGTGGTCTTCAGATAAGACCGGTGGAAGAACAACTTAAACAATGGGTGATAGGTGAATGTTATTGTATTAGCAGAAAAAGGAAGTCATACAAAAGAAGTACTAGCCGTTCTCGGCTTGTCAAATGTTTCGTAAGAAACAAGAAGTTGTCTTCTCCGAGTGAGCTAAGCTCAGCGAATATATTTAGGTTGGACGAGTCCATCTTTGGGGTATGGTAGGACATGTCCCCATAACAATAGCCAAAACAAGTTTTTAATCCAATGAATTAATCTTGAAATTAATTTTTAACTAACGGCATGACTAAAAGTAATTGAAATTCAGTTTAATTATGAATATGTCTCAAAAACCTTAAAATCTCATCTTTACTTCAAGTAGATTAATTGTCACTTTATACAGAAACCAAACAGTATTGTAAATAACTACACCTCTACTAATTTTCTTTTAATCCAAAGATACCATTCAATACGACTGCATACTGTTGGAGTAGAAAAATATTCTAGTGAGGTCAATGTCATTAAGCCTACCAGCATCAGTAAAAAATAATGGTGGCTTCACCAAATAATGATGTGAAATAACTTCTTTCATAGGGGTATACTTATAAATGGACTGTTACACATTTATATTTTTGTTACAGTTTCAATGCTGTAGAGTTTGGTAATAAACAATACCTAATAATATCTGTTTTGATTGTGTTGTATAGTGGCTTGTACCATGTGACTTCCGGTATTGTGGAAGTATAAAAGACGCCATGTTTCTCAAGTACAGCAGACAGAAGCAGAAGCAGAGAGACAGCTCTGAAAGGACGTTGGTCAGTAGTAAGACCAACTTCAGATGTAACAACAGAGCGAGACTTATAATACTAGTCAGACTGTAACACAAGTTAATAAACTTTATTTCACTGTGTATCTTTTCCTTACCACGATACAACAGATTGAATAATATTCCATGAGAAATGATAAAATCCTGGTATCTTTAGTTTAAAGGAAATGCACTTTTTAGAAAAAAATTGTTATGGCTGTGTACTTATTTATTGGGAATTCTATAAAATACAACTCAAACTAGTAATTTGTTAAGCTAAAATCATAAATTAAACATATTTATATTGTTCCTTGGCTATATCTAAACAATTTGGGAACTTAATAAAATTTGGGTTGAAGTAACATTTAAGGTTCTTATATTATAACTTCTTTTACATAAAAGATAAAATTAATTTATAATTAGATAAATTGTTAGCAAACAAGAAATTTGAAAAAATTTAAGGTTCCTTCAACAGTTATAAAGGAAATATAAAAAGATGTACATATCTGCAATTTATGCTGTCAAGTGTTTTATCATATTTTAATTTCAAATCTGAAGTTATTTTTCTGCTTTTACAATTATGAACTTATTGTTCATATAGCTGTAATAGGTATTATATATCCATGTATTTATCATATATTTTATGATTTTGGTTTGGTTTGGTTTCCTTGTTTCATAGCATATCAACCTTTGTGGGTTATTCAATACCAAAAACATTTTTGTAGAGGAACAGTCATGGTAATACTTATTTAGCTGGAGAGGGGGGATAAGAGGGTGCATATTTTTCCCATGGGTATGTCTGAAAGTGAATATAAAAACATGACTGGAGTTCAAACCTGCTTATTTTGTTGCAGTCCAGCATGGGGTCTCCTCTTTTTATGATTTTAATGAAAATTTCTTCTACTTATATTTATTTCATATCATTTTTAGCAAAATGATTGAATAAATGATATATTCAATAATTTTCTTTTACAATTATCTTTTTAGGATTTAACGAGAAAAATTAAGCCAAATTAGAAAATGATTGTAAATAGAGATTCTTTTCAGTATTGATATATCACATTTCCAGCAAAATTTTTTTCACAAATTATTAACTTTTAAAATGGGATTTACTTTTTTTATCAATTATCCAACTAAATTTAACCTATTATGATTTCTTAGGAAAATTTTCATGCTAAGATTTAATTTTTTGATAATTTCAGATAGATACACAGGCATTTTCTATGATTTATGTTGCTGTTGGGTTATCATGATGAGTAGTTTCTTTTCACAGCATATCTTAAAGTAATAGAGGTTTACTTGGCAGTGTCCATCTCCTCTCCAAATAACACAACAGATTATACAGGATTAATGGTACCAGCAGTAAGAAATGATCCCCGATCCAACCTATTACTGAAACCCAAAATAAATTGCTGTTACAAGACTAAAAGACTCTATCTTGTCTGTTATTCATAACTGGCAGAAAAGAAGAGGTTTCATGCCTTTACCAAATGCACTAGTATGAGATGAATGCAAATTGTCACAGGTGGATCTGATTTCATTCTCCATTTAAGCATTATAACAATATAAAAAAAAAATATTAGTGCAAGATGAGCAGTGAAAAATATTGATCAAGTCCTACTGCCAATACACTAAGATTTAACAATGATTACTGACAGAAAATTCATGGTTACAGTAGGTATAGTGTGTGCTATTTTATTTAAAAAATGAATAGATGAGAACAGAAAGTGAGATTCAATAGATAAGTGAAGTGCAGCCCTTTAAAATAAAATCAGAAAATTATAGAAACCATTAGTGCTGCTGATATTATCAAGTAATTTTGAGCTGAGGTGAGTTTGGAAATTTAACTGAAACTGAATATATTTATACTACAAGCATAGGTATCCATTACCACTTTTCCAAGAGGGAACACATTATGATAAATTTAGAATATATTTAACTGATGATCCTGTTATATGATAAGCATTGCACCTGTAGATATGGTACCACATTCACTGCCATTTATAGTGTAAATGAGTATGACCTATTGGATGATCCCTCAGTAAGAAGACAGACCTGATTCAGGGTGGTGAAAATGATTTGTTCATATAGTAGGATGGAGTGTGTGTGTGTGTGTGTGTGTGTGTGTGTGTGTGTGTGTGTGTGTGTGTGTGTGCGCGCATAAGCAAATGACCTGTATTGCCCTGGCCTCTTTCAGACACCCATAGCTACAAGTTTCACCTATGTAGATAGGTTATTAATTGTATTCTCAGCAGGGTTGGCCTTAGGAGGTGCGAGGCCCAATTGGGAACATATATATTGCAATGTGTTGTTATGTGTACTTGACAAGCGAAGAGTAGATTACACTCTAGTGTAATTCCCAATTGGGAGCAATTGGTCCACTTAACTTAAAGCTGGCCCTTGATACTCTGTGATCTTAAGTAGGCATGGGCAACCTTTTTTGAGAAGTGGGTCACATGAGACATAACTCCTCATCAGGTAGGTCACACTACAAAAATAATTGACGATAATTTTTCATTGAAGGTACCTCAACTATTTTTGCTTCAGTAGACCATATGTGTAAGCATCTGCCTCAGAAATAGGATAAGTTGATTTTTTTCTCCTCAATAAAAAGCTCTTTTCTATAAAAAAAGTCTTGGTATAATATAATTACTGATATCAATGTAATTAACACATGCTGCTGCGTTACATTACAGAATAATAAAAAAAAAGAAAATGACTACTTGAAAAATCAATGTATTCAATGTGAATATAATCTGTGTATCAAAGAAAAAAAGGAATATTTTTAATATATTTAATGTAGTAAGATTCGTTTTTAATTTATTCATTTGACTATATGAAAAAAATGAACAAGTGATAATGAAATGAGACTACCAAAATTTCAATAAATGGTATATCCCTTGAGAAATTAGGTGGGTCATTCAGAAAGTAATGAGGGCCAAAGACAGCCTGAGGATTGTAATTTGCCCATGATTGCTCTATAGGATAGTTGAATGTGTGTTCAAGCTTCGAAATAAACATTGTTTTGTTTTTACTAATTGGTCATTTTTCCTTGGGTCTTATTAAAATTGTCATACATTTAACATATACAAATTCCTTGATAAAAAAAAAAGAAAAGAAAAAAATGTGACTTGGGATGATTAAATTAAAATACATAACAACCAATAAAATACAGTAAATTGTATTGTTTCCATTAGAAATCTATGAACATAAAATTTTTTAATACTAACAGACTATAAATATTATCAACTGATAACAAGAAAAAAAGAAGTATAAACTCCAAGCCACAGAAATTTGAGTTTAAGTGATGAGTGGATAATTTTAATAACAAAATACAATAAAAATTCTTCTTTGTTTTTGGAAAGTTAAAATTAGGTAAAAACAATGAAATGCATTATTAAAAGATCTCCATAAAGATTCTCTACAGGGACAAAAATTAAGCAAAAATGTCAGAAAATCTGTACACTTAAACTAAATCACAGGATCAATTTATGACTATATCATTGATTGATAGTGAAAGGATTTGCGAAAATGTTTTGTCATTTTGTCTTAGTTTTTAGGTTTTATGAGAATATGGAATTATTGATATCATGAAACATGATTTCAAGATTAAATTTAGATAACTTTCCAGTATTCAGATAGGAAATAAGAAATAAATTCTGACTAAATTAATTAAACATTGATACTGTCTTCCAAATACCAATATAATTCTTCCAAAGAATCCAAGTTCAAGTAAAACTATTTCTATATGAATTTTATAGCATAATTTTTCCTTTTTCTCAGTTAAAGTCAATTTCTTATAGCTTCCTAATAAGCAGCTTGCCATAACATTTTATAATAGAAGTTTCAATATAAGTTAGTAAGTAAAGTTGGTGACAGTAGTTGAGGGTGACCCGAAGGCTACCTTTTCATTAGCTACTATATCTAGGTATAGGGGAGGGTGCAACTACTTTCCCTGGATTGCTCCACTTTCCCCTTGATACATACCTTATGATATTGAGTATTAAGCAAGGATGTATCACAAACCATAGAGTCTTTTGTATGACTTGATATGGGATTGAACCTTGGTCTCCTGGATCATTGGCAACTTCTTTGGAATTGTTTCATCTTCAGAACTTAAACAACTGAGTAAGTTTTTAAGTTCATATGATAAAAATAATCATATATGATAATCAACATCTAAAAAATTTAATGTGTACACACACACACACACACACACACACACACACACACACACACACACACACAATGTGTTACACTTTTCTTCATTTTCTCTCTGAATTGCCCATCTCTATGTAATGGGCTCTTCAGATGACATCTCAAAAATATTAATGTATGTTAAGTTTGAAAAATAAAATTCTATCATTATCTAGGAGTGAACATGGAATGCTCCAGTGAAGCATTAGAAATAGAAATTTATGTCATTTTAGATTGGAAAAATAAAATACCAAAATTTATTTATGTCTTGAATTATTTTTAGCTCACAGATGAATTGATAGTAATTTTGCTATTGCATTGTAGTTATAAAATATCAAAAACTTAGATAATGTCATCATAAAATAACAGTATAGATAAACTAGTGTATAGATAATACAAAATATACAATCTACAAATATGTGCCTGTTTTGTGAAGAGAATGTTTATATGCGTATGAAGGATATTCTGGAAAAAAGGGATTTTATATCTAGAATTAATGTTAATTTGCCTTTGAAAAACAAATTAAATATTTTATAAGTGTTCAAATCTATTAAAGCATGAAAACTGGTATGAAAAGCCAATACTATTTTCAAAATATAGATATAGATAAAAAAAAAGTCTAGTATGGAACATCAAAAGTCTATTAATTAATGTAAATCTTTTTATCAAGTGAGAATCCAATATTTATTAGAGTGACAAGATGATGGAAGTGACACACACACAAATATCAAAATAAATTGAAAGGGAAAGGAAAAAACAAAAACAAAAGCAAAAATATGAAAAGACTGCCAAAAAATCAAAATGAAAAGTAAATATACTTAAATACAGACAGGAATTTTTCAACTAAGCTAAGTGAAAAATGATACAATAAACATTCAAATAGGCATGCTTTTAAGTGGTAAAGTTTACAAACACTGCTGTTAAAGTATCTTGTTTGATATTTAGGATAAATTTATTTCAAAAGAAAGAAAGAAAAGATAGATATGGAATGAGAGAAAGAAAAAGTGACTTCTTAAAATTGACAAGCAAACAGTTTGAAATCAATTTGTCTGATAGCAATGTGGAAAGAGTGATCACAAATAAGTGGGAAGCTGAAGCAATCATGTCAAATTCAAATTCATTCAAGCAAAGTAATGTAATGATTATGGATAGGATGATATATATATATATATATATATATATATATATATATATATATATATATATATATATAGTGTATTTGGGCCACAAACGTTCTTTTATGCAAGTAATGTTAAAAAAAAGACTGACAAGGAATTCTTTATTCATTTTTTATTCATTTTCTCTTGTTTTCTGACAAGAGGAGAAGGTTAGAGTGGTTTAAAGAAGAGTAAAAATTGTTTATAATTTCTTTTTTTAATTTTTACAATTCCTTGAATGATCAATTTAATAAAAAATGAATTAGGGATTCCTTGTCAGTTATTTTCAACAATATATATATATATATATATATATATATATATATATATATATATATATATATATATATACTGACTGATGATTAAAGCATGATAAGAAGTGTATGAGAAAATTTCTAATCTATATCTCTAAGTTTTTGAAAAAAATTAAGTTTAAATATAATCTCTACAAAAATATATTAATTTATCGATGGAGAAAATTTGTCATATATTCTAAATAAGAAGGAAAATAAATGAAATTAGAAATCTACACTCTAGTCCAGAATCCTGCCTTTTTGTGACCACTGCAATCTTGATTTGCATAACCCATTTAGTTCCAAGTAATAATTATGTAAAGAGGAAGCTAATAGAAGTACTACTTCATGGTTTAAAACAAATACAAACCCTTAATAAAAGCTGGATATCCTTAGAACGAAGAAAATGTCTCAGAAAGGAAACATCCTCATCATTGGCTGATAATCTGTGCTGGAGCTCAGCTAGGGATGCCACAAGATTCTGTATATCTGTATAAAAAAAAGATAACATACAATAAACGTTTCGATGCATAACTCTTCCTTTTTAAATCTATCTGTAATGTTATTGTCATTACCATTTTTGTTATCATTGCAACTTTGATTATCATTTATTTTTAAGTATATTACTTATCCTGATATTTTATCTCATCCATTTTCCTAATCATAAACGAATACAATCATCTATTAATTTATTTGTATAGCTTTATATTTTTGAAGAAAAATATACTCCCTCTCTTTGTTTAATTGCTAGATGTAATGAATAATAAAACGATTTTGTTACATTTTGAAGGTAATCAACAATGGCTATCATATCATTTTACTATTATTATGTATAATATGATTAATACTCTGTGTTTTCACAATCTAAAGACTTCTCTTTGGCAGTAACATTGCATTTTATTTCAGCAAATGATTTAGAATTGACTTTTTGGTAGGACTAACATAAAAATAAATGGATCAAACTTAATTTTTCTTCATAAGTTTATCAAAAAGTGTACAAGAAAAATTAACTGCTTTTAAAAAAAGAAAATCAAATACTGCATTTGATGGCCTATAAAACCTCTTTTTCTTTCTCTCCCCAAAATAGCTTTAAAAAATATTTACAGCGTGCTATGTAGATTTGAGGTATGTGGTAGGGTAATGTTTACCCATATACTCTAGACAACCAGGACCTGCTTAAATCCATAATACACATATATAAAATGCAATGGACACACACACACACACACACACACACACACACACACACACACACACACACACACACACACTTCTACCTCAACAGAAGACACTATAATAATAGAATTTAAAAAATTGATAAAAGGACAGAAATAATTTGAGGAATTCATTTTTTTATGGAGCAATTATTTTTGTGGTTCTTACAAAGTTCATTAATTAAGTGAAGAAAGTAGGCCAAATCTTAAAATTGAAAATTTCAAAATATTTAAATGATAGTTGTGTCTATTGTTTATAACTTTAAGAATAATCATTAACATACAAAACAATATTATTGATATTGATGCTGCAATGTTCTGACCTATCCATTCTTCAGCCTATTTCAGAATTAGAATCAACTAAGTTATGTGTTGGCACAAATGACATTGTCTCCATGTCTCTTAGTTCCATAAGAAATGGATACTTCTCTTTTCTTCTGAAGAAGGCCCCAGAATCGGCTGGCTAAAATATTTTGATAACAACAACAACAACAACACCAAGAAGTAATCCAATGGTCTAAACAAAACTTAGTACAATTGTAGCTGGTGTCCTACATACATCATTTGGTACTGATATATATAAAAGTATTTCAATATTTTCATCTATTTTATTGGCTTACACATTTTTTTGAATAGATCAAATGCTTTTTAATTTAAAAACTTAGTACAAATTGCATATAATTTATTCTTGAAATTATCAAAATAGGTCTAAGAAAAGCAAATCTTCATCTTGTCCAATGCAAAGATTTTTGGCATTGTATGTAAAAATCTCTCCAAAACAAAATAATATATATATATATATATATATATATATTTGAAGCTGGCTTTATTTATTGTTACTAATTGAATACAATTTGAATAACATATCAAATATACATGATTTATATATTTATTTGAATATAACCTTTTTTTTGACTGTACTATCATTAACTATTAGAAATGTCATTTGCAAATAAGTTCTAAAAAATATAAGACATTTATTGACATTTGTATAAATGAGTTTATTTTTGTATTAACATATATAACCTCTCTAGAAATACATACTGTGTATTTACTTAATTAATTCCTAAATATTAAAATCAATAAATTTCATACAACCATTATAACAAAAGTTCAAGCCAATAACGACTTGTCTTTCTTGTAACAAATAATTTATAAAATATCTTTTATGTCTGATAGATAATGATAGCCAAATATTTACATATTCTCTTCTAAATTTTTATAGATAATTTTAATCAGATGTAAGAAACAAATCTAACAAAAAAAAAGATCAGTAATATAGTAAACTCATCAAATAGAAAAACATTAACTATAAATCAACTTCAAGTTTTATGATTAGGTTTTAATTAGCAGAAATATAATCTCTAAATTTGAATAAATGCAGTTTATTGCCAGGAACAAATAATGTATAACAAATTAATTTGATAAGGGCATTAACAAGATTAAGTGAAATAAATTATTTAGAAAAGTATATGCCAAAGTAGAGGATATTTAAAAAATATACTTGAAAATTTCTTAAAGACATTTTTTATCAAGGATCAAATAAATTTAGTGAATGGTAGAATAGGCAAAAGACTGAAAATAGAGTTGAGAATTTCTCATCTAAGATTCATATAAATATTCAATTACCTGGAGGTGTAGTTGATGCAATAGTTACTGAAGGAGAAAATGGAATTGGTGAGTTAAATTCAAATTCCAGCTAAGAGTACATTCACTTCACACTAATACCTTCTCAGCAGATTGAACTTTCTAATCTTGGTGGATTACCAGTCTAGAAGAATGATAACTGTGAATTGAAAACTATAATCTAGAGTCCCAAAGAGTCTGAAATTGCTTTGGCAACTCCTGCAACAATACATGTGCCAAGCTGTATCAGCCCTTTAACCTTTCCTTGTGCTCCATTGGTGGTATGGAAAGGAAAGATGCTGCATGAACAACTGCTAGTTTTCCATAAAACCTTGCTTAAGCTTGCATCCTGAACCAACAGTAGCCATATACCACCACCACCACCATTTGATTATCTAACCTTAAACAAAAAGTTTGCTCCTTGTCTTGAATCTTGAAAGAACTTAGTTACTATGGAAATCAAAATTAGGAACAGTTTGAATGAAAGCAAAGCCCACCAAAAATACAACCAGCTGTAAAAATGCAAAGATCAGTGGATTATATTCTAGCAGGAAGGCTGGAATGCTAGGTTGGTTGGTTGGTTGGTTGTTCAAATTTTATGGCATATCAACCTTTGTAGGTTATTTAATACCAAATCCATTTTTATACAAATAATCAGTTCTATTTCAAACAAATCAGTTTGGCATGAGTACACAGTTTAATTGTCAAAAACATTTCTATTTCAAGCAATTCAGTTTAGTCAAACAGTTATAATTCAAACAACTCAGTTTAGCATAAGTTTAGTTCTATTTAACCCTATTAGGTGCTCCCTCTCCGGGCCAGAGTGGACCTGAGAGCAATGGCAATGAAGAGGTGCTCCACATTCCCCAAAGCTCTAGCATCACTGGAACCTCATGATCAGATTGTTTAGTGTCATATCTAGGACACTCGTTAGGGAGGGGGGTCTTATTCCTCTGCAGAAGTGCAGTCAGTGAATTCTACAGCCCCAACTGACTGGGCAATGGAATGCTAGGACTATGATCATTTTTCTCTATCATCATCTTATCAAACTATGAAGAAGTTCAACTAAACACAGACTAAACTTTGCAAATTAAACAATATGCAAAAAAGATGTAAGAGTTCTCAATCAAAATCATGACCAACATGAAAAGCTTATAACTTATATAATGACCCTTAATGTTTCATGTTAAAAATATTGTTTCCATTTTTACAATCAGCAACTATCTATATCTATAAAGTATCTAATAGTTAGTATAAACTTCGAATCATTTATTCAGTTAGAAACCAAAAATAATTTTCCAAAACCTAATAATTTTATCTTGGCCATAAAGTTTTAAGATTTAAATAGGCAAGCATGATTGTTTTCTTTCAAGAAAAATACCTTTTTATCTAGATTGAAGTTTTGGAGCAATTCAAAGAAAAAATTACTCAATTCTTAGAAAAGAAATCACATATTTAAATAAAAATATGAGGTGTTTTAAAGTTTTTATTTCCTTTTAACTGAGTTTCACTTGAGTGGCTTTGATCTCAAGGAAAATTTTTTTAAGAAAACTTGATAATATCTTGATAAAGTGTGATAAGTAATGATTATACAGGAGAGAAAATTCTGATTATAAAAAAGAAATAAAGAATTCTGATACAAAATATAAGGGAAAAAGTAAAAGAAATTTCTTGATATAAACGTTGTTAAAGCAGTTACTAACATGGTATATTTCAACTGAAATATCTAAGTCTTTGCAGAAACATAATATTTTGTATTCATCAATGACTGGGCCCAGGAAACTCAATGGAATATGTGTATAATTGCATGAACACCTAACGAAAATAATAAAGATAACTTGATTATACTCTTCTAGTGATATCAGAACAAAATAATGTGTAAAAACAATGATTTTTAATTCTTTTATTTACCAGGCCATTGGCCATATGAGTACACTGTTTACCAATGGTCCAGGAGACCAGGGTTCAATCCCAGGTCGAGTCATACCAAAGACTCAAAAAATGGTACTTGATGCCACCTTGCTTAGCACTTTGCACTATAAAATGAGGATCAAGGGTAACATGGAGCAATCCTGGGAATGGAGTAGTGCCCTCCTCTACACCTTGGAGTAGTAGCTATTGAAAAGAGAGCCTTCTGATTACCCTTGACTAAGGTCACCAATTTTACTTTACTTATTTTCGTCTATATTGTCAATCTGAATGTCATATTTCTTCACCCTTCTGTCCACTCTTTCCACTTTTTTCTTCTCCCTCTAGACAGTTTTTCCTTCCCTGCCCTTTTTTCCTTAAACTAGCATATCTATTCTTCCTACCTACTCAATCTTTGTTTAAGTGTTAAGTTTAATAAAAGCAACTGATTCTGAAGGCATATTTATAACTGAAAGTGTGACACATATGAATAGAAAGTATTGATATATAGATAGCATGTAAATTTTGGTTAATTTGGACAATACATAAATCATGCTTTTTAGAAATTTGATTCAGTTTCAATCATTAAGTTTATAACTTGTTAAAATTACATAAAGTACTTCAAACTACTGAAAATTAAAATCTGGATAAAGATGAAACAGATTTGTTTGTATATCTATATATCATGGATTGGGCAGAAGTGATTGGTCAGTAAATAATATTATACAATATAAAACATTTTTATAATTAAATTTGAATAATTATTATTTGATGATTATGTGATGGCTGAACATGATTTTATAAATTTGGCACATTACACAATTATTTTTTTATAATAAATATTTACATCCTTTAAAATTTTTGTTGACTGCCCTATTACTCCTTCGTCACCCAACAAATTGACTATTGAACTTTTGCACATAATGTGTGTGTGTGTGTGTGTGTGTGTGTGTGTGTGTGTGTGTGTGTGTGTGTGAACAATATATTCTGCATTTTGTAAAACTTTTTGCAATTTTTAAAATAAATGTCAATTTTTTTAAAACATTCTAATTATTATATAAAAATTTCTGTATCAGTCATATTGATCCAATATTTTTAGAGGAGAGTTATTTACTAAACTGAGTTTAATTTAACAGAAGGCATGAAATATCAGACACTTTGTGAGAATTAAATTCATTAGCAGTGGTCTGCTAGTCTAGCTTTCTAACCATTACAACACATGAGGTATCCACCAGTGAATGCTAAAGTGATTTAGATTTTGTCAATCAGCTGTAATGTGCCCTGTTCTAAGTAGCTTTTATTACTAAGGCAACATCATTCTACTCTTGAAATTTAACAGATGCTGGGGTACAACTTGGCCTTTAAGAATTGTGAAAAATAGAAATCGCTAGTTTACTTGATTCAATACAGTTAACTGACAGGAATTTATATATTGATAATCTTAGGTATAATCTTATAGATAGCATAGTTCCTGTCATAAATGATGGGATCATTTTATACATGGATTATTGTTTCTGTTTACTGTTTTGGGTTTAAGATGGTGGTATTAGTTATGTTGTTGAGTTAAGAATGCAGGAGCCTTGGTCGATTTAAAATATTCTAAAATACATTGAGTAAGTAGAAGAAAGAAAGAATAGAAAAAATCAAAGAGAAATTTAAAAATACGAAGAAAACAAAGTAATGAAGAGAAGGAGAAAAAAACTCAAGTAGGGAAAGTTATCCGGAGAAAGAAAAAAAAAGTGAGTGAGAGAAAGTTATTAGTTATATAGTATACTTAGTTATTACCCATAAAAAAAACCTCAGATGTATTTGAATTTCTAAAATAACTCATGTTACTCTATAAAGTGACCAGTTTGATATATATATATATATATATATATATATATATATATATATATATATATATATATATATATATATATATATATATATATAGGAGGTATTGATCTACCAGGTAATGTTTGCCGATGGCCCGGGAGACCGAGGTTCAATCCCAAGTTAAGTCATACCAAAGACTCAAAAAATGGTACTTGATGCCTCCTTGCTTAACACTCAGTATTATAAGGTATGTATCAACGGTAAAGTGGAGCAATCCAGGAAAAGATGTAGCGCCCTCCCTTACACCTTGGTGTAGTAGATATTGAAAAGTAGCCTTCAGGTTGCCTTTGACAACAGTCACCAACTTTACTTACTTATATATTTCATATTGCATTTTACATAAAAATATCTTGGGTTTAAAGTCTGTATTTTATATTATATGAGGCATTCAAGGTGCTTTTAAATTAAGATTTAACTTTTTTTCACAACTGAAGATGCTATAACAATAACAGAAGGCAAAAAATATTCAGAAACATTGATATATTGAGAGATTGAAGTTTTAGAAAAGTAGTGAATGTCCCTATAAGCTCAGATAAATAGAAATTGGCATTCACTGTTCTCAAAGATTAAAACATGGGAGTCTTTTCATATACTTACTTCCAACAAAGATGGCAAATCTATATTAAAATTTCTAAAAATACTTTCTTTTTTTCTTATTCAGATAAATGTTTATTACTCTACATTAGGATTCAGGGAAGAAAATACGGTAAAACAAGACTCAACATCTAATTGAAAAGACTGGCCCCTATCTAAATGATGCATTTTCAAGAGAAAAAAAATACCTTGAATGTATTATTGATCAAAATGTCAATGTTTGAAGAAAAAAAAATTCAATGGTACTTTTATGATAAATCTTTGAAAACAGTTGATGAAATGAAAGAAGATAAAATGTCTACTGTAATGCCAAGATGTGAAGAAAAAAATGGAAAAGGTAACATTGAATTAATCAGTTTTTATCTGAAAGCTTAATTCACCTGTATTTATATTCACAAGATATGAAAGTAAAATTATCAGTGTATGTTTAGTTGGAAGAACTACTTAAAATAAATGCAGCATGATTTTCTATTAGTCAAACCAAGTGAAAGGATGTAGTAAAAAAAAAAAAAAAAAAAAAAAAGGAAAAATACCACATTTACAAATATAAGTTAAAATAGATTTGAACAAAAAAAGATTACATGAATTATTAAATCTAACACTAACTTTGACACCCCAATAAAAAGAAACTGAAAACTAACATTAATATTTTAGAATATAGTGGAGTTCATGAGTAGATATACACTGAGGAAAAGCAATGTTCAATAAAAAATTTATTTTATAATGAAATCTAAAATATTATCATAATTCCCATAAAAAATGATAGGATTAGTTACATATGGACTGGAACTTCTACTTGTCAATAGGTTCAAGATGGTGGCAGAAAGAAAGAGAAATTGAAAAAGAGAAAGTATACTAAATGATGCAGACAAGAGAGAAAACAAGTATAGAAAGTTACAGTGAAATAGGGAACCTGAAGAAAAGAAATTAGAGAAAAGGAGATTAGATAATAGAATAGTGAGATTACCAGCAAAAAAAATCATGGATTTATTTGAATTTCTAAAATGTCTCATGATAGGAATTTCTCATTACTCTGTAGTAAGAACAGGTCTTGTGACTGATATTGAAAATTGTCTTTTTTTTTACTGTTGCTATTATGTAAAACTTAAGTGTGCAGAGTGGTGCTTAAATAATATTGCTAAAAGGCAATCTCTGTATTTTCACCTGACTTTTAAGAGCCATTAATTAGGTTTCCAACTAAGATGAATAATGTTTATCATTTTTTTTCCACAACAGTGTAATACAAAAATAGTTTGACACTGTATTAGTCAGATTTGAAACTGAATTTTCTTATTTTGTTGCATAAATATAAATGTCTGCATTTGTGTAATGAAAGCATTAAGGCATTAATTCAGAGTGAATAGAACTGCCAAAGTCAGAAATTGAAACAGGCTGCCTGATTCAATTTTTCATGCTGATAACCATAATGCATCTTACATCACCATATTTTGTATTCATTGGTGAATACACAGGCAATTATTATTATTATCATTATTATTGTTACTCCTTCAGAGTTTTTCACATCAGCATTAGCTGATGGTTTTTCACTGGAGTTTGAGTGACAGCAAGTCTCCTCTAGTCTCCAGGACTCTTCTCAGTATTCTCGCCGTTCTCAATAATGTTGTAGTTTGGATGGTCTCCACTTGTCCGCCAACTTCCAAGTTCTACAGTCCCTTTAATAATCCTTTAGTTACTGTGCCAAAAGCACCAATCACAATTGGTTAAATTGTCACCTTCATGTTCCATAGTTTTTTCAATTCTCTAGCAAGGTTGAGGTACTTATCCTTCTTTTCACATTCTTTCAGTTTTATTCTGTGGTCAGCTAGGACAGCAAAGTCAATAATTTTGCAAATCTATTATCATTATTATCATCATTATTATTATCTCATCTATTCACTTTCTAGGAAGTGTATCACCTTTTTATTTAATTGGAAAATGGCTCAAATTTCATGCTTAGCATATGTTACATATTAATTATTTGTTTTTTTTTCTTGCTCCATCTTAATTATTGATGTAAAAATATTAGACAAACTTGAATAGTTTTGTAAATTTAAGCAACAAAAATAACATGCATTTAAATTCAAATAAAAAATTTCTCTAAGAACTTATACATAAGATTGGATCAGTAAGTCTGTAGCCCAATGCAGTTATTAAATGAATTTTGATCTGAAATTTCCACTGTGTAATGTTTTGAGTCATGTATTCAATAAAGAAATATAGAGTTCAGTGCACTGATGAAGAAGTAAATTAAGTGGCAAAATAAATATTGCTGTGTAAGGTAAAAACAAGAGACTTATTGGTGTATTTACATACTTTAACATTTTCTTTGCAAAAAGTCTGATAGAAAACTGCTAATTGCATTTTCTAATTTAACTTCATTTTTAGTTTAGTTTGATAGAAACAAAAATAATTTATTGCTAACTCTTCAGAAAAGTACAGTTTCAATTCTTTTCAGTTGTATTGATGAAATAACTGCTAATATTTTATAGGAACATTGGAATTCTTTAGTTGTATTATTTCTTTTTGTGTTGTTTAATAGTAAATATTTTCGTCTATTTTTGCAACAATTAAAAAAAGGTGTTAGGTGAGAGCTATTTGATTATCAACCTGTGAGTAGATCTTTTCAGCACCAATTTATAAAATATAGTATTGTCATTATGGAAACAATAGCTGATGTATAAAAATAGCCAGTGTTAGGTGAGCACTGGGCAACAATTTTTTACTTTTTGAATGTTGTCTAGATTTCTACAACTGATTTAGGGTATTTCTGCACTGCTGAATCAGGAAATGGCATCCGTTTCTTTCCATCAGGTCAGGGTTTTTGCAAGGTTGACTTGAAAAGAATCAGATCTTTTGACTAAATCGATTACATTTTTGTGGCATTATCAGCTGATTTTTGTCAACACATATCATCCTAAATATGTATTTAAGAGAAAAAATGTTTTGCCAACAACATATATTGATTACCTGATAGAAACATCAATTACTGTAAACTGAATGGTGGGCATAGATAAAGGTAAGTTCGCGTAAATTGCCTGTTGCTTCACCATTGTTCAAACTTCAGGGTTTCTTCAAATTCCTGGAATGCTCAGTGGCAGGGAGGTCTCTCTTCAGATTCCAACAGTAGTCAGCCATCATGACTGTGTCCCAGCAACCCTGATACTTGGTCTCCATCTCTTTCAGGTCCTGATGGAATCTCTTCCCCTGTTCATCACTCATTGAACCCAGGTTCTCAGGAAACTGGTCCATATGTGAAAATAGGTAGTGCATCTTGATGCTCATGTTGCAGCCCAGGTTTCTGAAAAGTTCTGCATAGTTTCTGGCCTTATTGTTGCCAAGAAAGTTCTTTCTCTACCAGAACACATACCTTCCACACTTCTCGTTCCACTTTGTTCGTTGAGTTTTTGAACTCTGGATCTCTGATGAGCTGCCGGATCTGAGGACCGTCAAAGATGCCAGCTTCCAACTTTTCCATGGTCAATCCTGAAAAACCTGGCACAAGTAAGTGAAGCAGTCATCATCCTTGTCCAGGGCCTTGGTGAACTGCTTGATTAACCTGAGCTTGATGTGCAGCGGTGGGAAGAGTATTCTGTCTCTGTCCACCAGAGGGTGATTAATGATGTTCCTTTCTTTGCAAGGCACCAATTCCTCCTGCAAAGGCCAGTCCTTCTTTATGTAATTCTGAGCACGGTCCCTATTATCCCACATGCAAAGAAAACATGGTTTTATGACTTCAAACTGATCCCTTTTCGACATAATCACCCAGAACTATTGGACCTGAATACTTCTTGTCATTAAAATAATCATTTCCAATCAAAATAATTATTTGACATGGCATTTTACCCCCACCAACTTCTTCTAAAATGCTCCACACATGCGTACATTTGAACAAAAATGTAAAAAATGACATGTGGCCATAGCTCAAAAACTTGACCTGATTGAGCAAAACCAATGTGATTTTTGGATTCAGCGCATCAGATTCGTCCCAACAACAAATTTATTGTTGACCAGTGTTATCAACCAGTGAGCAGATCATTTCGGCACCAATTGATAAAATATAGTATTGTTGTTATGGAGACAATAGCTGATGTATAAAAATAGCAAGTGTGGAAATTTAATGCTCTTTCCTTGGACACTAACTAAGATATAGCAAGACATATCCTTTTGGTGTATGATGAAACTATAGAGCCGTAGGTTATTCTAACCATGGTAAAGAAAAAACAACTGTCATCTTAACAAGTCAGCCAAGCACAAGTCCAACAAACTCTTGGCCATGCACACTTATAAAGAATATCAAGCAAACAATGAGAGGTCTAAATTAAATTTACAACCAATATAAAAACTACATAGTAAACTATTTTTGTATGCATACACTATTTTTTTTAGAAATCAAGACAAACACTATTTTTTGTTTCTAAAAGATATTCTATCCATTCCTTAAAACATCTCTAATTTCTTGTGAAGACATATCTCTATATTACACTTGAAAACACTTCCAAACTTTTAATTTCTTTTTTCAAGTTAATACCAACATTTCCACATTTTCATATGACCACATTAATCCCTTTGAAGGCCTACTTTGGAAATAATATTGTTATATCCTTTCATTATGATTTATAAAATTAAATATTACTTGTTGAATTATCAATATGTGCTACATTTCTTTCTGATAATATCTTCAGTTTCAGAAAACTTTCATTATAAAAGATAATAAAATGGTTATCTCAAAACCTCCAGTCTCAAGTAAAATAAAAATAAAAAGATTATATAATTTCTGAGTTTAAAATAGAAAAAATATTTTTGTTTTAGAAATAATAACAAAAAAATTGGTTTAGAAATCATCACAAAAGTATTAAATGTAAATACAATTTAGTATTAGTTAATAAAAAATAGTTTAAATCAGGGATATTGTAACTATTTAGGGATGATTTAACTAAAAGAGAAAAGTTTAAAAATCTGGTCTTTGTTTGATAGTATTATGACAAGAAATAATGCTAGATTTAACAATCTTTCAGTGTTCTTTATAATGTATTTTAACTAATGTTTTGAAATCTTTAAAATTAAAACTATGTTTAGTCTCTAAATTATGTTTGACTAAGACTTTGTGGACATTGTTTAATTTGAAAAATCAGATATGTTCATAAATACATCCTTTGACAGTCCTGGAAGTTCTTCATAGGCAAATTTTGTTACACATATTACAAGGGTTGGCATATATGTCAGCTTCTGATGTAATTTGATAATTGTTGTTCTTATCAGTATTAATTATGTTCCTAATTGTTTTAGGAGAGTTTGTCGTAGTTTGGATACAGAGATTGTTTAGATTTTTTTTGATGATGTGTGGATGAATTAGTTGGTAAAATAATGTAGATGTAATAGATTGCAATTGGAAAAATTGTTTATGTTATTAATATTGATTGCGCTGCTTTTTCATTTGTGAATTTTAAAAACTTTTATTTTAGCATGCAGTGTAAAAGATTTGTGATACTGACATTATGCAAAGAAATTTTCTATTAAATGTATTTCATTATAAAAATTCAGGGTTATAAATTCTAAGAGCTCTAATTATCATGATTATTTCATTTCTTATTTTGGTATAGTGATGTGAGTAAAAATGGATATGGTAATTTTCATTTGTGGATTTATGATAAACTTTAAATTCTCATTTGTTATTATTATTATTTATTAAAAATACATCTAAAAAAGGTAATGTGTTGTTAGTTCATACTTCAAAGGTAAAATCTAGGGTAGGTTCTATTCTATTTGGTTTATTTGTAATTTTTGTTAACTTTGTATTTTGTGGATATATGAATAATATATCATCTATGTAATGGAAATACCTAGTTTGGGTATTATAAATTTAAAAGGATATGATTAGAAACAAGCAAGAACACGGCTAAAAGGTGAACCCTTGGGTAAACCGAATTTTTGTTTATAAAAATACCATTATACTGGGAAAAAAAGCCATATTTAGTGTATAATGTGTAAATTTTGATTATTTTGTTGACTAGTAAAGGAAATGTAGCATTAGTTTTCTAAATGTTTTATGCATTTACATATAGGAATATTAATATATAATGATTTTGTGTCTATATTGGTTAAAGACTTGTTTTTCCAGTATATATTCACTTTGTTGTGTACATCACCAGAAATTTTGACATGTAAATTGCTGATTGTGCCCAAAAAACAGTTGACATTTGGCTAAAGACTTAGCAGTTTTAGGAGAGGTGGTGCCTAAACAAGAAATGATTAGCCAGAAAGAAAATCCATGTTTACAAGTTTTGGGAAATCGATGTATTTTAGGAATAAGAGCGTGGTAATCAATTAATGAATACCAGAATTTGTCTTCTTATATAATCAATTTTCCTAAGACTTGATAAAAATTGTCTATATTTTTAGCTATGGTTTGTTGTGTAATTTGTATATTTTCATCATCTGATAATTCTGCTCGTTTGCTGTTGTATCATATAGTGTCCATGATGACAGTATCCTCACTTTTATCTGAAGGTGTGATAATAACATTGTTATTTTTGGACAGATATCTTAATGCAGCTAAATCTCTTCTTGGTCAAATGTGATCATTTTTGTTACAATTTGGTATATCTGTAGGATCAACCAAAAAAATAAAATCAACATACAGACAATTATTGACTCATCCTTGCGTGTGTGTGTGTGCATATATATATATATATATATATATATATATATATATATATATATATATATGCAAGGATAAGTTGGCCCAGTTGGTTGGGGCTGTAGAATACACCAACCACATCTCTGCAGAGGGGTAAGACTCCCTCAACGAGTGTCCCTGGTATGACACCAAACAATCTGATGGTGAGGCTCCAGTAATGCTGGAGCTTTGAATAATGTGGAGTATCCCTTCATTGGCATCACTCGCAGATCCACTCTGGCCTGGAGTGGTAACAACTGAGTTAAATAAAACTGTTTGACATTTAAATTGTTTGAAATAGAACTGTTTAATCATTTAAACAAATGACTGATGTTTAAGTGAATTGTAAAAGTTAAATAGCAATATGTGAAAACATTTAACTGTGTGCAAACAAATGATTAATAATATATAGAGTTATTCATATAAGATAGAAATAAGAGAAACCATTTAACTGTGTGCAAAAAAAAATGAGCTATGGCTCATTTAAAAATATTATCAACAAAATATGTTCAGAAATCATATATTTATTATACATGTATAAAAAGGATTTGACATTAAATAACCTGCAATGGTTGATATGCCATCAAACCAAACAAGGATGAATCAATAATTGTTTATACTTTGACCCTATTGATATAATAAAATTAAATATGATAATTGTTGATTCCTCTACAAATATGTGTGTGTGTGTGTGTGTGTGTGTGTGTGTGTGCGTGTGTGTGTGCGTGCGTGTATATATATATATATATATATATATATAGGAAAGTCAACAAAACTTTTAAATTTTTTTAATAGACATGTAAATGATGAACTGAATAAAAAGTAAAATCTAAAAGTAGAGTAACTGCATGAATTTATCAACATAGAATAAAACCAAAACTTTTGATTCTGTTCTGGAATAGATTAGGCATTGTTTTTTAAGGATTTATATCTGATTAAACTTCCAGGGATGTCTAAAGTGTAGAGAAAATGAAAGAAACATTTGATTTCATAAAGAAATTTAATGAAATATTCGCAAAATTAGGGAAAAAAATGTATGCATGATAGTTGGTAGCTGTTGAACAAAGCAGAGGAGGCTGAGTGCATGACAAGAAATATTTATGTGAGGTCATTCTGGTTTGGTTGTACAAAAGATAAACAAGTTTGCAAGTAATTGCAACCAGAATAATTAAATGTTGTAATTAATTAATTTGCACAATCAGTAAGAAGAATCAATAAATTCCAAATCTTGGCTGATCTGTTTTCTCTCATAAATGCTACAAACACACCAAATTTTTTAATTTCATTATTAGGATAGAGTTTAAAAAGCTAATGCATTCATTTGTAAAAATTTTGTAACATTATTTTTCATATATCATTATTTCTGATAACTCCATTCATTCTAAAACTGTGATGTGGAATAATTCTTTCATCAATCAGAAGAAATTTGGCAGTGAGTTCAAATAGGAACATATTCAAACTTAACATTTCCTACAAAAGAAACCTTGATTTTTGAATTGCTTTTGGAATTTTTCCCTTTTTGTAAAAATTAAGATTCTGCTGAAAATCATATTCCAGCTCCATTTCAGTGACAAAAAATATTTTCTTTGAGTGCTTAAAGCTAATCAGATGCACTGAATGTTCTATGAACACAGATCATTTAAATGGCAAACTGAGACAATTTTTAACAACTTATTTTGAACAGGAAATTTTCATAACAAATTACACTAAAAATAATTTTGATATTTTCTCACAAAAGGCTACAGAATTTGTTCCTCTTCATCCACTCTAGTTATATTATTCAATAGTGATTTTATTTCACTCATTTTAGATTCTAAAGTTTATACTGTATTCAAAATTAAAAGCTGATAATAGAGAGAGAGAGAGAGAGAGAGAGAGAGAGAGAGAGAGAGAGAGAGAGAGAGAGAGAGAGATTTATACTCTTGCTACATCATAAAAAGATGCAATCCAAATGTTATTGAAACATTTACTATTACTGAAAAAAGTTCAAGTTTTGAAATTTTAGCAAGAAATATATTCCATGATAAAATCATAATTTAAACTTCTACTAGATTTTTCTCCAATTCTTTTGAATTTCTGATACTGTAATGATTTTACAACATTATCATCAGGATAAATTTTATAGAAGATATCTTAGAAGAATACAATATATTTCATCACACTCAATGAGGTCTTTAAATGTAATCATATATATATGACAATGAAATTTTTTTTTTTTTTTTTTTTTTTTTTCATCATACAACGTGTGGAAGCACGTGCGATACCCTAGCCTCATCAGCCGCCATCCAGGGTGATAACACAGTTTCGGTAGCTTAAGGCGGTACTGCCACCGCCTGATAAATTTTATAGAAGATATCTTAGAAGAATACAATATATTTCATCACACTCAATGAGGTCTTTAAATGTAATCATATATATATGACAATGAATATAATTATGATGCAAGTAATTTAAACATTTCTAAACTTTTAAAACCAAGATTTCATATCAAATATCTTCAATCATTATACAAATTTTGATTTATAGTATTTTAAAAATATCTTTATCTTATCATTATGAATATATTATCTATTCTTCACATTCATAATGGTTAGGGGTACAAAACTATGGTAGAAATGGAAAAATTGCAAATAACTCTAGATTCCCTCTCCCAACCTTAATGATTCAGTTTTTTATTTACTAAGCTTAGCTTACTTTAGCACAAGACCAGAAGTATGAATTAAACTCACGAGCAATTGTCTGCTAATCAAGCTCTATAACCATTACACCATGTGAGGTGATCTAATCTCTTAATATTGTTGGCATATTTAACATACCCAAAAGTAAATCAATGCACTGTAATGTAACAATATATTTTGTAAACATAAAAGTACAGTATTAACAATGTAGGATACTACAAAGAATGACAATACATTAGTATTACATTAAGTATTATAATACATATGCAGTATCTATACTTATAGCGGCGAATGATAAAATAGATATTATATATTTTTGGCTAAATGAACTCTTAAAAAAGTTTTCTTTACATTTTCTAATAAACATGCATCTTTGCAATTTTCTACAGTAGCTAGAAAACTAAAAAAATCTATATTATTGATGGCAAACTCATGAATGATCTAATCTATGAAAAATGAGGTTTGATTATACTCCAACTCTTTTGTATCAGCATAATTCCTTATGGTGTGGGTAGCAGCCAGGCATGATTTATAGTTCTCACCCTGTGTTGGTAATTTTTTGCTGAATAACATTTTTTTTTTTTGGGTTATAAGTTTGAGTGGAATATTTTCTTTCTTTCTGTAAATCAAAGTTACAGTTGCAAAATTTCTTATGAATATCTCTTAAAAACTTTATATTTTTTACTGCGATAATAAGTAAAAGTAAAGTTGGCGACCTTAATCGAGGGCGATCTGAAGGCTCCCTTTTCAATAGCTACTACACTGAGGTGTAGCGGAGGGCGCTACTCCTTTCCTTGGATTGCTCCACTTTACCCTTGATATGTACCTTATAATGCTGAGTGTTAAGCAAGGGGGTATCAAGTACCATTTTTTTAAGTCTTTGGTATAACTAGACCTGGAATTGAACTCCGGTCTCCCGGACCATTGGCAAACACTCTACCCACAAGACCAATGACAGTAAGAAATGAACAAATAAAAAAGAAAGGATTTAACTTATTGTCTATAATTTTTAAAAAAGAGCCATTAATCATTTTGAACTTTTTTGCAGACAGTTGAATCTCTTTTTTTTAATATTCAATGTCACTAAGTGTGGCCAGTTAGCCACTAGAGGCAAAGGGTTACAAGAGGACAAATGTAGAGTAAGGATGTAACAAAAGTGTATTATAAAGGGACAAGAAAGAATAAACTCAAAATTAGACTGGGAAAGACATTTATCAATCCTGGAATCAAAAACTCCAATGTTGTAGCTTGGATAGAAATATTAATAGGAGAGCTTGATCCTCATTGCCGATGTTCTCGGAAAGAAGCTGTTGAAATGGAACATATATCTAATGTGGGGAATATTTAGAAAGAATGGATGCTGCTCACTAGAGAAAACAAAATATATTCTTGCTGGAAACCTAAGAATAGGTGGAACCAATGAATGCAGCTCATCAGAAAATCTTCCATAAAAGTATGGATAGAAAAGGGACAAACTGGCTATATTCCAGTAATAGGAAAGTAATGAGGAGTGATCCTCTCCCATAAAGCCAGAAAACAAATTTTGCACTCTATCCAAAATAGACAAAATGAATAAAGAGAAACCTGCTCAGATATGTGAACAGTATTCCATCCTCTTTAGGTGAATCAGATTTTACTATGTAGCTTTCATACTGTCAACACAACATTTTGGATAATCCATTATATGGCAATTCTCAAAAGTACTGTTTATTTAGAAAGAGAAAATCTTAATTGTAAAAGAAAAAAGAATTTGGAAAAGATCTCTTAGATGGCAAATTATACGACTAGTTCATTCAGACAATTTATTCAATTACAAAAATCAAATATTCTTTGTTGATATATCTTGTTTCTTTAACAATGTTTATTTTCATATAAAAATATTTTCATTTTGATAAGCTAAACATTAAGGCCTATCAAAATCTTTTTACCCTGGAACTTTCTTTTAAAGCTTATTTCATGTATACATATAAAAACTATTTATGTATCTATTATAATAATAAGATATGCAACAGAATAGCAAGTGAAGGTTAAATGTAGACAGAGATGAAATGGTTAATCACATAATAAGCAAATTCAACACACTGGTACAAAAGGAATACAAGACTAGCCACAACTAGAGGTGGGGAGGTTATCTACTGGGAACTGAGCAAGAGATTAAAATTTGACCATACTGACAAATGATATATGCACAAACCAGAATCTATCCTAGAAAATGAGATGCATAAAATTCTCAGGGATTTTGCTGTATAAACAGATCTTCCAATCATATCTAGAAGGCCAGACCTAGTCTCAATTAATAAGAAAATAAGAATGTGTTATTTCATGGGTTTCGCTTTTCCAGTAGAGTACAGAGTGAATATTAAAAACAGCAAAAAGATAGACAAATACTTGGATCTTGCCAGATAGCTGAAAAAGGAGTGTGACATGAAAGTAATGATGGTACCAATTGTAGTTGGTATGCTTAGAACAGGCCCTAAAGTTTTGAAAAGGAGTCTGGAGGAACTGGAAATCAGAGGAAGAATCAAGACCATCCAGACCACAGCATTGTTAAGATCAGCCAGAATACTCTGAAGAGTCCTGGAGACCTGAGGAGACTTGCTGTCAGCCAGACTCCAGTAAAAGACCACAAGCTAACATAGGTGTGAAAAACTCACAAGGAGTGGAATAATAATTCATATATCATTATCAATATGATTCCACTTTATTTTTTGTTTTATTGAGATGCTGGCAATTCTAAAGCATTCTTCTAAACTGAGCCTTAAAACTGCTGATAAGTCAAGTCAGTTAGGGCTGTAGAATATGCTGACTGCATCTGTGTGTGTGTGTGTGTGTGTGTGTGTGTGTGTTTGGGGGGTAAGACCCCCACACCACCAAATGTGTGTCCTAAATATAATACTAAACAATCTGATGATGAGGCTCCAGTCATGAAACTTTGGGGAGTGTGGAGTTCCCCTTCATTGCCATTCCTCCTTGGTCCACTCTGACACAGAGTGGTCGTACTTGTCAAGGTCCCATCTATTGTTTAAATAAAGCTATTTAATCATTTACTATACTTGAAACTATTTAACTGTGTGCAAGCAAATGATCAATGTTGAGTTGAATTATTAGTATCAGATAGAAATACTTGAAACTATTTAACTATGTGCAAACAGAACTATGAGTGTCAGATAGCAATACTTGAAACTATTTATCTGTGTGTAAACAAATCAGCTCTGGCTCATTTAAAAATCTTATCTACAAACTACTCATTTACAAATCATATATATTTGATGTATTTGTATAAACAGGATTTGGCTTTAAATAATCTACAAGTGTCGATATGCCACAAAACACAACTAATGAATCAACCAAAAACTACTGAAGCTGCTTGCAGTGTTAGAAAGTGGAAATAAATGAAACAATATCTTACTATTCAAACATTTTAAGGATGGTTAATTGTATCTTGAAACAAAAGGTTTAAAATGGATGACCATCAGTTGTTGGGGACATAGCTTGTGGCATAGTAGCTAACATGCTAGACTATAACATCATAAGTGAGTTCAAAATCCAGTCGGGCTATTGTATTTACTTTCAGGCTAATACCTCTGGGAAAGATATGAACTCCCTTATCTATCCTCCATCACCAGCTATAGGCTAAATAGTACCACTACTGTACTTCTACAAGAATTGCTTTGCTTTTAAATCACCCATAAATGTTGATATGCCATTAAAACAAAGAAACTAAACTAAACTATCAGTTCTTGATGATGTTTTAAAATTGAAGGTTGAAGAGAACCTGGCTACCAGCATTTGATGAAAACATTCAGAAAAACTACTATCATCAAAAGGAGGATCTCTTAAAAAATGATGATAATTTTGATACATCCTAATAATATGGAGAAACTTGTAGGCTTTCAGTTTATTTAAATTATTGAGCTCTATAAATATCAACAAGTATGTGAAAAAGCAAAAAATATTTACTATTACTCTATAAGAATTCATAGGATTGTGCGACAATTTTTAGTGGAAGACAAAAATATACTACCAATATATATTGGAAATCCTGGAAGTGCTCATGGCATAACAGCTATTGTCAGAGGAAATAGACACATTAACTCAAGTTTAAATCCAGAATAAGGCTGTTTGCAGTTTACATAGCACTGATACCCTTGGGAAAGGTATGAATTCAACTATTCTTGTGCCAGCTAAGGATAAATAGTAAGGCAGATGAGGCTCAAACCTGTTAAGCTCTAATCAAAAATTGAACTTGTGTCATATTCTGCTCATGCAAAGGGGTTGGGTAAATACATATATATATATATTGGAAATAGTAGCCAATTATTACCAGTCATTGATTAGCCTGTCAATGGTTTTCAACCTAAACCCACAGATAAGGATGCAGGTTTTTGAGCTTTTGTTATATAAAACCAGACAAAAATAAACTGGTACTTTAACTAAGAAAACCTACTCACAGGCCCAAACTGATACCAATCTATAACCATGAACTTGTCCAAAAGTTGACACCTTTCAACAAAAAAAAACCTACTCAATCACATAGCTGTTTCTTCAATTTTTATAAAATTTATCATTAAAAAGAATTGAAGAAAAATCTGATGAAAAAATTATTTTCTTAAATTATTTTCTTTTAATTATATATGAAAATTGATTAATCTATTCTTTGTGACTAGTTTTTATCAATAGGTGTCAATTTTTTAAGAGTCTGTGGTCACACCTCCATCATTTGCAATTTTACAGTAAACTTCACTGTGAAATTGCAGATGGTAAAGATATGAATCAAACTACTATCCCCACCATCTCTCTCCCTCTGTCTTTCTCTCTCTCACACACACACATGCACATTTCTCATTGCTCATGTTTGTAATTAATGCACATGTACGATGTATATTCAAGAATTTATTTTCAGTATTTTTAATACAGATTCAGAAGACATGTTGTGTCTTTGAAGTCAAGTGTGATTTATTTGAACTATAAAATTGAACAATTAGTATTTTGACTAATATTCATACTTCAGATGTTTGGTATATTTTCAATCTTCATAGTCATCTCCAAAAATTAAAGCAAACATTGTTATTATTCCTTAAATTAACACTCTTAATTATAGGACAATTTCTTAAATGTACAACAAAAGGTAACTAAGACTGGAGACAAACTTTTGATTACTATTGTTAAAAGAGAAAATTCACAGGATTCTCTAACATTTGTGGATGAATATTCCCAATAATCTATTAAAGTTGTTTAGATGTCATACAGGCTATTTCTCTTTGTGGCATCCCTCAGAGCAATGAGGGCTACTTAGCAGTGTCCATCACCTCTTCCATAAACTATGAGTTTGTTTTCCATTTTAACCATTTCCCAACAACATTGTACATATTATTGTTTTAAAATTTCTTGTTCACATGTTATATGTATACCATATGAAAAATATCATATTTGTTAGCTTTACATGTAAAAAATGATTCCTTGTTTATCTATTATTGAATATTGTTTGTTATTTAAATATTTATTGTTATTAAATATATGGTATTACTTTACTATATGCCTCGTTATGTTCTTATACAGCAACTAAAAACTGGATATCCACATTTGAGCAATCAATACTTGAAACAAGGGACAACCAACATCATAGGCAACCAAAACAAGAACATAACCTTACTATTGTGCTATGTTAGCATACCTGCAGCTGTTTATGTGATATTACCCCTTTTATGCTGCCAAACTTTTCGACATGATTAATAACTGAAGACAACTATGCATGTAATATCTTTTGACTGGTTTTAACCTTAAAAATAAAATGGAATATCGAAAAGATTTCTCCAGTGAATGATGTCAGCACAAATTATAAAGGATGATAGCAAGTAATCTAAAAAGACTTTCAATAAATCATTTTTATCTCTTCCATTAATTTTCTCTCTAAATACAGATCATTCTAATAAGATTCATTTCAAATAAGTGTGCAAATTGGATACCATAATAACTGATTCAAACTGGATGAATTCAAGCAGAAATTACTGGATATTAGTTTAAATCAATCAATGTCAAATAAAAAATTAGATATGAAAATAATTGCATGTAGTAGTATGAGAAAATGTAGTTTATGAGAAAATAAACTTGGATAAAGAGATCAAACTATAACTTGATTTTCTTTATCAGATAAGGCATTGCCAACTATTATTAATCTTTAATAGTATTTTTTTAAAATTTCAATTTTTGTTGCTTTTCATTACAACTGTTCAGATCATAGAAATACTAAACAATATCTACATCTTAGCATTTTCTTCAAAGAACCACAAAAATTCTTAAAAACTTTGCTTCCAGAAATCCCCATTGATATAACAGCAATTTATACATATGAAATGTTATATACAATTATTCTACTCTTTGCAAGTTTTTCACACTAGCTCTCACTGGTGTTTTTTTTTCCCCTCTTAATACAGAAGTCTGAGTGGCAGCGAGTCTTCTCAGATTTTCAGGACCCTTCTAAGTATACTAGGTGATTTTAACAGTGCTGTGGTCTGAATGTTCTCTATTCCTCCATTGATTTTTAGTTCACATAGTCTCTTTTTCAGGTACTTGGAGACTGTTCCAAGGGCTTCAATTATGGCTCCAACTTATTAAGTTATCAGGCAAGGTCCAGGTATTTTTTTTCTTTTTAAATTTTCACTGTGTTCTACTGAAATTGCAAAATCTACTAGATGACAAGTTCTTTTCTTCTTAATAATTAACTGTAGGTTTGGTGTTCTGACTGTGGATAGGTTTAAAGTCCCAGAGAATTTTAGGTGTCTCATTTTCTAGGACAGATTTGGGTTTGTGCATATACCATTTATCAGTATGGTCAAACTTTAGTCTCTTGTACAAGTCCTAGTGGATCACTTTTCTCATCCAGTCATGTCAGCTTTTGTATTCCTTTTGAGTCAATTTGCTGCATTCATGTATATGTGATTAACTATTTCATCTCTCTCACCTCACTTGCTATTCTTCAGTGTATTAACAATTCTTTTTTATTTGAGATAATTAGTCCTTAGCGATTATTTTGAATTGCTATTAACAAAGATTCAGTTTTTCTCATCAGGTTTCCTCTTTGTAGCTATTTTAAAACTTGCTCTTATATCTTGAACATTTTAAGATATTCTATTATCCATGTTCGTGGGATCATGTCATATATTATTATTATCATTATAATAATAATAATAATAATAATAATAATAATAATAATAATCATCATCATTATTATTATTATTACACATTACACACACCTCCTACATTATTAATGTCAACCATTTATAAAAAATACTTAAATTCACTATAGAGGACACCTTGTGGCAGAATGGCTAAAGTGCTGGGCTGCAGGTTTGAACTTAGTTTAAACTTCATACACACTGTTATGGTCACTTTTGGACTAACGCCCTTGGGAAAGGTATAAACTCTCTTATCCATCCAATTATGGATTTTAATAGTATCACCACTGTTCTTCGACAAGGATGCCTTTAGCATTAAATAACCCGCAAAGGTAGTTATGCCATTAAACAAAGAAACCAAACCTAAAATTCTCGATAAAAAATATTTCAAACTATATTTATTAAAGCTAGTCAGCCAGTAATCAACAAAATAACTTGCAGGCATTCTAGATGACATCATCATCAACATATGATACAATATACAGTTAAATTCTATAAATGCTATAATTAATAATATTAAAATAATTGACTTTAACTTTCACAATTTCTTTCTTGACAATGAAGGTCAAAAGTGCTGGGAATCAATAGATCAATGAATATTATGAAGTTTGAATTGTTCTTATATAATTCTCATCCTCTAATGAGGGACCAAATACAAACGCAATCTTAGGAAAAAGTATAATTCTTTGTTATTTTTAATTATATATATATATATATATATATATATATATATATATATATATATATATATATATATATATATAAATTGTTGTCATTAAACTTGTTTGTCAGTTCCCCTTAAATGAACTGGAACTATATAAAATGAACATTTTAGAATTGATATTATTTTAAACTACATTGGTATGGCAATAATCCAGCGCCATAACCAACAGACTATGAAGACACTTACTAAGGGAAGTGTTAAGATAGATTCTAATTTCTGCAAAATGTTAAGGCATTTTCAATATTTAGAAAAAAGCAATCAAAATAGATACTTTCAGTCTCATTACTAATAATTTTTTTCTTTTAGATAATTTCCTGTTCCAATCATATAAGTTTTTTAAAGAATTAAAAAATATATATTCACTTAAAAGATTTTTAAAAATTTAAAGCAAAAAATTCTAAGTTCTTCTTGAATTTCATGTATTTATTTAAAAACAAATGGACAAGAAATTAAAAAAGAAAAATTTCTCATAGAATAGATGGTAGATTTTTTAAAAATAATTCTCTGATTCAAAATTTTTTTATAGAAGTGTGCTTTTTAAAATAAGTTCCTGGTTAAAGTTATTTCTAATTCTAGATAATTCAATTTTTATAAAACAAAGTTTTATAAAATTGACAACAGAAATTAACAGATACATAGATAATATCATAATTTTTGACTGGTAATATGCAAGTGTCTATATATATATATATATATATATATATATATATATATATATATATATATATATATTACCTGTAAAAATTTTACACATAGCATAATGGACTTATCTGGTAATGTCATGGCACTACAAGGTATGTTTGCTATCACTCAAAGGGAGCAAGTGTTATATTACTATAACAATGGAATTCAAAAACTTTTTAAAATTATAAAAATATAAAATAAATAGAATAATAGAAATAATCATAGAAGTTCAAATATATATTAAATGATATTAATATGTGAATGCATGTAAATATATTATTAAGTTTATTATTCTATTGTTTTCTATAAAAAATATAGAAATTCAAATATATCAATGTATTTTCTTGTGGGTAATAACTAGTATCTTATATTTTACAAAGGAAAGGGTTATCATATCACAAGTCAATGTTACTTTGCTAAATAACTGAAACAACTTAAATTTGAGTTTGATAGGAATTTGATTATAGAATATAATCCTTTAAGTGCTAATAATCTCTGATGTTGATTTTAGAAAATAGGATCACAATCAATGAGATTAGGAAGGAGGTTGACACAAAGATTTTTCTACATTGATGAGAAAGGATTTTTGATCTGAATTGCAGAATAAAACTATTATGACATTAAATAAATTATACCAAAAAAATTCATATACTTAGAAAAAAATATTAACACTATTCTTCATGTATTCATATCACTTGTCTTTTTATATTGTCTATCTTGGAAATTTACACAAATGCATCTGTTCTCCCAAGAAATGCTTTGAATTTTTTCTAATTCTTTTTTTTTTCTCAATGATTTTAATGTTCTACCTGTTTCATTTAAAAAGTAAAAAGCTATATTTCGGATATTAAGACTTCTTATTTAATTGAATTAAATAAACTTTATTAAAATTTATTTTCTATTTGTAAATCAAAAATGTTTTTTTTTTTTTTTTGCTTATAATTTTGATTATCTTGATTCACGATTTTTGTCAGAAATATAGATATTAGAGTAAATAATTTATTGTAACTTGCTAAGCTTTGTTTAGTCCAGAAAAAGGCTTTTTATTGCTTACAGTACCTGTAGTTATTAAGTATTGAACAGGCTTAGTGCTGTTTAACTTTATTGAAGAGTAAATAATTTGTTGAAACAGTTTTAAATTACATGATAAAAGTTTATAAATAAACATAAAAAAGAGAATTTTAAGTTTCCAAAAATACCTCTCTTCAGTTTGATAATGGGCTAGTTTAAAATTTTTTCCAAATAACCTCTTAGGTTGTCAGAGAGCAATGTTTTCTTTTATAACATCTTTCAAGCAATAAGGGAATGGGTAACTTGATGATGCCCTCCTCTTTAAATAATATGTGACAAGTTGTGCTAGGTAATATGGTACCAGATGCAAGGAATGGTCAATAACTTAACCTATTATTAAAACTTTTTGATGCACATTTAAAAATTATATATGAATTCTTATGATTGTTATTTAGTCATTGTTAAATAAAAATTAAATTTCTTTCTTTCAATAAATTAGATATTGTGCCTTTAATAGAATCAGCAATAAAACTAATCTCTTATGAATTTTTCCATTTTAAATCAACTTGTCTTATAAGTGAGAAACTCTTAAGTTCACTTTTGATTTGACATAAAATCAATAAAACATTATCGGTTATAAACTGATTCTTTTGCTATTAAGAAAATATCAAACATTGTACATAATTTATTAGTTTAGATTTTTCTGTTCATCTCTAAATGGAAGCCCAACCAATTTTTCTTCATGTTCTCATTTTCTGTTTTTATGATTATTAAGTAAAATAAAAGAAACTTTCTAAAATAAACATTAATGAAGATTTATGGTTAAGTCATGTTTAAAGCACCAATTCTTATTAGATCAACTTAGTTAAGTATGGATAAGTCTATTCAATACTTAGCTGTGTAATTATCTAGGAACAAGTATCACAAACAATCTGAGAATTGTGTGCCAGATTAAGCAAAGCTTTGTAAATTCCATAAACACTGATGAATCAATTGTCAAAATACAAAACACTCACACACCCAAATTAAATCCTTCAAGTTTGTAATTTCTAGTTGAGATGTTTATAAAAAAACAAATATTCTTTACTGTTAAATGTTTTTCTATCAGGGGGGCACCTTGTGGCTAACATGCTGGACAGCCATGTTTAAGTTAATGAGTTTGAACTCCAGTCACATTATTGCATTTACTTTTGGGCTATTACCCTAGAAAAAGGTATAAACCCTCTTATCTTTCCAAGCAATAGGTTAAATAGTATTACTACTGTTCTTTTACAAGGATGGGTCTGGCATTAAATAACCCCTGAAGGTTGATATGCCACTAAAATAAAGAAATCAAACAAAATTTTTTTGGCAAGACTTGAATCTTTGGCAAAATGAGTGAAACCAATGAAGTAGAAACAATAATGAAAATACATAAGTGATACTTACGACTATTTTCAGTTCAATCCCTGATTTTAACAGCTACTTTTTCTTTATTGTTTCTTTATTTTTTTGCTAGGATAAATCTTTAAACTATTGAAGACAACTGATAAAAATGCATTTGAACTATTTTTTTTATCCTTTGACACTTCAACTATTAAATGGACTTTTGATTAAAAACTGATTTTACAAAATAGAACAAAAGCACATTTAATTGTCGATAACTTTGAGAAGAATTGTCCAGACAAACTTCTGTATAATCTTCATCTTAAGTTTTTGGTTGATCCAGGCATCAGCTCAAAAACTGAGGTCTATATACCAAGAAAAAAAGAGAAACTTCTTTTTTCTTAGGAGAAAAAAAAGATGAAGAAGGCTGAAGAAAGGATCAGCTGAAATGTTGTGTTAACAACATCCAAGGAAGCAAAGAAGACATTCAGTTATTGAGATAATTTCAGGTGTGATGAACACATGTAATATTTAATGATAATTTCAAATTTTCAAATTCGATAAAAGTACTTGAATAAAAGAAAAAGAAGATTTTAATACATGAAATACTATTTATAATATTTGCCCAGATATAAAGATATAAAACATATAAGGGATTTGTCACAAAAGAATCAGTTTTATAAGATCAATGAAGAAAAAATGTTTCCTACTCACCAGTTTCTATATTTTTCTTTATAGGCTTGTACCTCCATTTTTAACAATCAAAAATTAAGAGAAAAAAAAATAGTTGATATGTATTTTGTATTCAGTCTATTTTCTTTTTTTTCTCGAGTGGAATTGCTTGCTAGTGGATCTTTCACAAATATGTGCTCACAAATTAAGTGATATATTTGGTTTATCTGTCTGTGCATAGAGGAATGATAAATCACGAAGAACTAGCAATTAATTCATCCTTCTTTGATGTACTGCTAAAAACATAGTAAAAGAATGAAGAAGTCAGTCTTTGGTATTTTTAATTATTGTACACTAAGTGAGTAGCACAAAAGCTTGGCTACCAGGAGAAAAAAAAAGAAAAGAAAAACATCTTTAAGCAGCAGAACACTGTTGTCTGCAGGTGTCGCAAAATGGTAGATTTGGCCCCTTCATTATTTTGTAATTGAATGAATGTAGTGATAAGTTACTGTCCATTTTTATAGTACATTAACTACTGGCTAGTGACAATATTGGTGACAGTGCTGAATGATAGCATATTAAGTAAGTCCATTTGCCTTAATGTTCAGAGAAGATAATATAAATGGTGCATTGAAGCATATATATTTGTTCTCAGTGATGGAAAAGTAAGCAGCTGTCACTACAAGTATGGATTGTTAAAGGAAAGCAAAGATTTCACAAGAGAATGAACATACATATTGGTGAGCATATCCATCAGTTCAAAACCTCATTATTGCATTTGCTATTTTCATATATTTCTCTTGCATGCATAGATGTATGTATATGCTCATTTAGGCCAATACATTAATATGATGTATTTGATGGATATTCATTTGTCTATATATACATTTAAAACAGAGTTTGTGTATGTACATATACGATGTTCATATATAAACTGAATTGCTAAAAAATAAAAGACCATAGTAAACTGAATAATTTCAACCAACTTGTAGATATAAACTCAGCTGGTTGATGGATGTATAGCATGATAATATAAAGAAGTAATATAGCTGTAACATTCATGGTGCATAAACAAGATTTAATACTGCTTGACTGTGGAATGATTGTTAGGTCAGAAGGATAGGGCACCATCTTTGAGATGACAATTTCTCAATGTTTTTCTTAGACAACAGCATACAAAGAATGCATAAATCCTGAACAGACACTAGTAAAACATGAAAACTGAAGGTGCCCATAAATGATGCAAAAATGGGACCGCCAGCAACTAGCAAAGATGGTAAACTTTCGAGAAACATTGCATCAAATCACATCCAAATTCAGAGCTGCTTAACTCATCAGCCAATGTACAATGTATACTGCATTCTTTTATAGTTGTTGAATGCCACAACATTGATTACTGTGGCTCACTTGGGCCAGAGAATATTGCCTTTAGATTGTGGAACATGGGCACCCTGTTACCTGATCAAATGATTCATGTTTCTAGTTCTTTCAAGTAGGCAGTTGAGTTCATGTTTGTAGGAGACTGCATGGAGGTATGAACTCAACATCTCAGAAAGTTATTGTCCAAGCTGGTGGTGACCCTGTAATGATATGAAGTGGGTTCTGTTGGAGTTCAGAGATCTCTAGTGAAACTTGAGTCTGTCTTGACATGTGTGTCATATACAGAATTATTGCAAATTAATTGCATCCTTTTGTGTTTGCCATGTTTCTCATTGGTGATGATTTGTTTCATCAAGTTAACACAACACTCTCCTTCTGCTAATCTTGCAATGGTGTCATAGAATAAAATTAATGTAATTCAAATAAAAAGATAAAATCTTGATCAAACTAAAAGTCTGAAGATACCTGCCTCCAAAAATATTAAAGAAATTTTAAGAAAAACTAAATGTAACTTTATGACATTTATCATTGCTGGCTGAGAATAGAATGAAGATATCTGGCTTAGAAACACAAGTCAAAAATTCATATTATTTCATAAATGCAGTTTTTATCCTTCTCATAAACTGAGCTGGAAATTTGAAAGGTCTTCTTGTAATGCAGTATTTAAATTTTGCTATAGAAACGTATATCATGATCTTTTTATTCAATAAATTTTTCTGAAGGAAAACATTGATAGGCTGCTAGAAAAACTCAAAGTATCAGCCATATGGTGGCAAATGCTTGAGCAGAGGGTGTTGATCTGCAATTTTAAGGGGGTGATAGTTTTATTTGAAGAAATTTAATTCATTACTAATTTTATAGGTTATTTTTTATAAAATGCTGTTTGGTAAACATTTTTTCAAATTTTATATTAGTCAGGTAGGGCAGTGATATGCTATAATCTCTAAAGATGTCAAAGTGGTTGATAAGAAAAAAAGCTTGAAGACCCCTGTGTTAGAGGGTAGTGATAATCTTGTGTTTCAATCAGAATTTCCAAATACAAATAGAAAATAGGAAAAATGAACCAAACAATAAAAACAGAAAAATAAATTGCTTGACATAATGTTACTGTGCTAATGATAGCTAGGGCTTGGGAGGAAAGGCAACTGAGGTGAAGCACAAGATCACAAGAAAATTTGTGGGTTAGGTTTGCACTTAATTTGGTTATGAATATTAATCACATAAATAAAACATTGTACTGTGAAAATTTTAGATTAAAATTCAGCTAATAATTGTGTCAGGCTATAGACTTATTGATCCAGCCTTACACATATTCAAATAGCAACAAAAAAATCATTAATAAATAAATTACAAAAACCTCTCACTCATCTTTATAGATTTCATTTTCAATGAAAAGAAATTTGGATGTTTTAAAAACTGATGAATGATATTCATTGAGCTTTGTATATGCAATGCAAACAACCAAAGAAGTGACAGTGGATTAATATTATTTACATTCCATAAATGAAGCACTGTTTGTTCGTAACAATTTTTGACTATTATTTCTTACATCTTATTTCAGTTGCTTTTTATCATAACTCTTGAACAGTTATTCTCTGACTGTTAGTAAAGCAACATATTTAGAAATAAAGAATAAACTTCAGCTGAAACTCAAATAGGAATCTCTTCTCCTCAGAATGATTTTTTAAAGGCAACAACTGTCTTATTGATTTAAACATGAGGACCTTCCAACTGCATTCATTCAGATCTAACCATAGAGTTATCCTTATTTTTCACCATCAACTGACACATTACCAATTTTTTAAATTTTTATTTACATGCAAAGTGGTAAAAGTAAGAATATTATTTTTAAATTCCTTAAATGAGGTATTGGTATCACTTATTTATTTTTTAAATCATATTTCTATTGCATTTTATTATATCTCTCAGACTGTTATGAAGGATTAGTTTTGTAAAGAAATTTATTTTAAGTCATGTGAGGAAATGTGTTACAAATGATGTCAATTGCAAATCTATTCAAAGAATTATTTGGACAATTGAACTTCTTGTTTTTGTTATTCATACATTTTGGCTGTAACATTCTCTGACCTTGTTCAAATGTAAATGCAACTTCCACAAGAGAAGAGGCTGTTTTTCTGGTCTCTTTCTTTGTTCCCAAAGTGAAAATGGTATCAAAGTGAATTCTTTTCGAATACTACATGGTAACTAAGAATAATTTTACACATATTGCTGTCAACATTTCAAATTTTTTGTTTGTTTGATACTCTTAGTTTTATAAAACAAGAAGAAGTTTGGTTTTTCAATTGATTCTTTGAATGTTAATAACCATTCATGAAATCATAGACAATTGCTGAAAAAATTTAAGATTATTGCTGATAAATTTATCACAGACCTCAGTGTGAAAAGGCAATAAGTCAAGTATGAAATCATATGACTAAATTGTGGTAAAAATATTACAAAATGTTTTTTCTAAGTTTTTATCATTAAAAACCTGCAGACTGATGTTTTTCAAACATAAATAAAGACTTGAATTTAAAAAAAATAATATGAGCATTTCTATTTATGTGCAGGAATACTTTTAAATAATGCAAGCATAGACCCCGAAATCTCTCTCAAGTGTATTTACTTGATTAAAGATATTTTGTGCTTCTCATTCCTGTATATCATTTTTCTGAGGAAAAATCAAAGTTAAGTTCAAGATTTGATTCAATTATACAAATAAAAAATATTATTTTAGGCTGTAAGGTGTAGAATTTTCACCAGTGGATCCAATTTGGATCATGTGAACATCATTATTGATTTTGCTAGTTAATTGTAATGTCAGAGTCAAAATGTGTGAACAAAAAACTTATATGAACTCAAAGACATTCACAATTTGCTTAGAAAAAAACTTTTAAAATAGATTTTTATCCAGGTCCAAACTGATTAATTAATTATCCCCCTGGTAAGGCTTGATTAATTAATAGGTAATCAACTTTAACAAATACAGTATCTGCTTGAATTTATGGCAAAGTAAAAAATGTTAAAATGGATGATGAAAAAATGGTAATGTGTATGTCCATAAAAGAGACCCACTTTCAATACATAAGCTCACTATTTTGAGCTAAGCCCTATTGTACAAGGTAAATAAAAGGTTTAATGTAGTAGCCATTCACAGCTTGTCTTAATGGAATTATGGGCCAGCTTTCAACAAAGATACCTGCATCCTGGAGTAATGTTGGAATGTCTTCTGTGTTTGATTTGTTTTGTGTATTTCATGAGTTCATGTACAGAATATCTGAGGGTCAAGAGGCTAAGTATTCAAAGAGTTAAATAAGAATTTAAAATATGAGTGTTTACAGTTTGTTTTAGATTTAAAAAAAAATGTTTCCAAGCACTTGAAAAAATATTTTTATGAATATTTTTCACAAATAAATTGCTGCTGCTTATTTGTGCCATACAATCATTGTGAAAAGTAAAAGAAATGAATGAAGATATTGATGCAACATGCAAAGAGTTTTAAGGACATTAATTCAGGTAATTTTGAGAACTGAATAAAAACAATCAACAAACCAGAATTTTTTTTTTAAATTTATGAAAAAAGAACTCAGCTGTGATTCTTTACAGGATACTAAATATCAAGTTTATAAAAAGTTATGGTATTGATGGAATAATAATAAAACATATAAGGTCATAGGAGTAAATGGTAACAAAAATACGGAAACAATGTTAATGATAGTGATATTAGTGAATGATGGTGATCATGATAGCCATAATAATAATTTTTAGATATCAGTCAAATAACAAAAATGATAACAACAATGACAAACAATAACAAGAATAAATAGAATGATATATCTCATGTCTTTGATGCATTTTACATGTTGATTTTTATGGAATTTTTTAAAAAAAGAAATAAAGTTATATGATTATAATAACAATAACAATATTATTCAACAAAGTCAACATAAAATGTCTTGGGAGTTTTGTTTTTGGATAAAGTATATCTATTATATATAAATTGTATTTCTTCAGATTATTCTATAAAGAAAATTGTGATTTTAATTTTTCTTCTCAGATCATGTAAAACATTGAAAATGGATATTTGGATTGCATTAACTGCATTGCAAGAATAAATAGAAAGGAAAACTTTAGTTGGTATAACAACTAAAATAATTTGTGCATTGATTTCTTTATCACAAAGAGAAATTTCTACTAAGTCAATAAAATGGAATAAACAATATACATTGTAATTATAATGTTAAAAATATTCTTTGTAAAGAAATTTATAGAGAATAGAAAGTTGATAAATATATTGATGAATGAACATGAAGAAGAATCAAAATTTTAAATGGGGAGATTATTGCAATATAGAAGTCTAAAGTATTATTTTACACTTTGAGAAAACTATCTTCATTGAGCTTATTGATATTATAAAGCTCCAACATTTTTATGCCAGCATGTTTGTTACCATAACACAACAAAAAGAGCATATTGTAGTGCGATTTTTGTAAGCCAAATGTAGTAAAAAATTCTCTTAAAGAATTAATAAATTTTCAGAGCAATCACACCACTAGTTTCTTAGTAATTAATTTCATTAAGTATAAGTTGACGAAAACAAAGTATATCAAGGGGAGATAACTCCAGGTGTATTAACAGCTAATTACAGACTTGTTCCTATTAATTTTCTTGATGAAAATATAAAAGAAATAACCAGGAAAAATTCTAATCTTATCTGCACTCTTTGTTAGATACAGTCATAGACTAAAGGAAATACTTAATAATTATGATGATTAGGTTTAATGATAATAAGCATTTACATTTATAATATTAACAGAAACTGACTTCATATTGAACAGAGGCAAGTAAGGGTGGCATTTAAGTGAGGTTACTTAATTTAAAATAATTATAAATATGATGGTTTTTGAAATCATATCAAAAGCAATATTAAATAACCAGAGCAAGAGTATATATATATATATATATATATATATATATATATATATATATATATATATATATATATATATATTTAAGTTACTTGTAAAAGTACTTCATAATAATAACTTGGTCTCAGACATTGAAATGTGGAAGAAATAAATATCATTAATATCTTAAATACCTTTATTTTTATATTTGAAGTAGATTTATATGTTGTTTTTTAAAAGAGAGACAGAATTGTTAACCAAATTTTCTAGACAGAATTTTCTGACCACTGGCATAATAATGTACATCAAGCCAAATTTGAAACTTTCTTTTATCACCCCAAAGCACTATTATAGTAAATTATGGTACTTATGGAGATAACTGGACTTACTTGTGGAGATAAGTATATGGAACAGCATGAATAAATGATGTGTTAAAAATACATAGTAACTTCATCCATAGCCCTTAAAAACTCAACAAAATAGTCTGAAAGTTCCTCTTCACCCTTATACTTTTAAATTAAGTAATGCACTACAATTATCTTGGTATAAGAATAATTTGAACCTTTAGTAACTTATAATACAGACAGAACTTTAACTTTATTAGCAAAAATCATATCTGAAGACCAATTACAAGAAAGAGCTGCTTTGAAATATACGCTCCCTGACAAATTTCATGTTCACTTTGTCTAAAATAGCACATTCCACATTTTGAAACCATCACTTGTAATGTAGTAGACTGACAGGTAAATATTTATTAGTAAAAGTAAAAATAAACTAAGCTAAAAGAATCTGAAATAGCCATAGAAAAAACAATCCTTGGATAAGAAAAAAAGGAAAATAAAAATTATTGTTGGTAGTCATGTCAATAAGAGAAAAAATTGAAGCAAACAGATCTTTTGAATTCAAACATGTTTTTAAATAACTACCATATAAATTTTTAAAGTTGTATAAAGAGAAAATGAAAATTAATTGAAGAATTTTTTTTCTTTCAAAGAAAATGTTTTAATTGCTTTAATGATCATTTGTAATTTTGCTGATATATCTTTGATTTTGTAAAAAGAAAATTAATAAATTATAAAATCATTGGCATTTTCAGCAGTGAAAAGTTCTTAGCCCAATCAAAAAGGGAATAATCTTTTTATTTTATATTTTTATTTCTTATGTATTTTCCTTTTTTTTACAGAGGTTAAGAAACTTAAGAAAAATGAGTGAAAAGTATTGAACTGTTGAACTAATATATGGAATAGCATGTATGTCTATAGGCTATTCACTTTTTGATTAGGCTTTTCAGCACCTCCTTGTAGGCATACATTTTAGAACTAAATAATGTGCATGTTATTTAATATTTGGTGAAAAGAATAAAAATACAATAGCCCTTGAAGACTAAAATATACATGTAATATTTACTGAATCAATATTGTTTTCAGATATATAAATAAAGTTACTAGTTGCTAAAATCAGTTTTGATATTTTAATTGCCTAAGATATAATTTGTTTTCATCCTGTAAGATAATCTTTAATGAGAAATACAAAGATCTCACTGACACTTATATAAGAGTTTATTGTCATTCAAATAAACAATATTTATATCTACAGAACTGTTTTTAATGTTTAAAGTCTGATGAGACATCTCTGTAACCAATTATTACTAGATATAAAACAATCTGACCCCCATCTCTCTTCCTATATATATATATATATATATATATATATATATATATATATATATATATATATATAAATAATTGGAGGCCCACAGGGTGTAACAGTTATTGTAAAGGAATGGATGAACCATGTCCAAATTCTGAACAAAGCTGTTTGCATTTCACTTTGCACTGATGCCCTTGGGGAAAGCATGAATCCAGCTATGAATAAAATAGTAGGGCAGACTGAGATCACCAGCCTTGATAGGGCAACTGATCCAGGAGAAGGAAAAACTGTTGAATGTAAAACCTGAAGAGTGCTGTTCAGGAGAATCTATGACACATTGGTGCACCATTCTTCTGTTATCAGCTTATTTAAAAAGTGTGGCTG